>JAUMHR010000031.1:1022550-1035195 GCA_032361145.1 Enteromius fasciolatus
AAACTGTTTTGAGGGTCATCATGATTGATATATAATTTTCAGGTGAACTCTCTTGGCGAGACCGCAGAGCGTCTGATTCAGTCTCATCCCGAGGCTGTGGATGACATCCAGGAGAAATGCACCGAGCTAAACACTGCCTGGAGCAGCCTGGTGAGTCGTGCTGACCAACGCAAAGAAAAACTTGGCAACTCTCACGACCTGCAGCGCTTCCTCAGTGACTTCAGGTGAGTAGGAGGAAAAAAGAGGGATGAAAGAGAACATGCAAAACTAACAACTTAGAGAAGCTATATAGCATTCGAGCAATAGTATAGAAGAGACTAAACAAATTTGTACTTTTCTCTCCCAGAGATCTCATGTCCTGGATTAATGGAATCAGAGGGCTGGTGTCTTCAGATGAGCTTGCCAAGGACGTCACTGGAGCTGAAGCCCTATTGGAGAGACATCAGGTATTTGATTTCTACTTTGTTACAATTACTGTTTAGAAGATTAGTTTCCTATGATTCATATTTGGACAAATCCTGTTAAGTTCATAAACAAATGTTAAACACACACATTCTGTAGGAACACCGCACTGAGATCGACGCCCGTGCAGGGACCTTCCAAGCATTTGAGCAATTTGGACAGCAGCTGCTTGCCCGAGGCCACTATGCCAGCCCTGAGATCCAACAGAAGCTGGAGGCTCTTGAACGGGAACGTGCTGACCTAGAGAAGGCCTGGGTCCAGCGCAGGATGATGCTGGATCAGTGCTTGGAGCTGCAGGTCAGCAAGGACCATGTTTACATTTAATACACAAAACTTGAACATTTGAAGATGGCGAATTGTATCATATGTTTCTTTCCATCTCCTGCAGCTATTCAACCGTGACTGTGAGCAGGCTGAGAACTGGATGGCAGCTCGCGAGGCCTTCTTGGCAAGCGATGACAAGGGAGACTCCCTGGATAGCGTTGAGGCTCTCATCAAGAAACATGAGGACTTTGATAAGGCCATCAATGTGCAGGTCAGCAAGCACCATTATGATATAAATCAGTCAAGTTTGACAATATTCGATTTTGAATCTGGAGGGTTTACTTATTTAAATATGTCTGTCCTCACAGGAAGAGAAAATTGCAGCACTGCAGTCTTTCGCTGACCAGCTCATTAGTGCTGACCATTACGCCAAACCTGAGATCTTTGATCGCCGTAATGAAGTCTTAGACAGGTCAGGGTTCTTCTTTTTGATCCTGATCTCACTGATTGAATCTGTCTCATTTGTGTCATTTAAGTTAAAGCAGTATGTCCTTTTGACCTCCAGGTGGCGCCGTCTCAAGGCTCAGATGATTGAGAAACGCTCTAAACTGGGTGAGTCCCAGACTCTGCAGCAGTTCAGCAGAGATGTAGATGAGATCGAAGCATGGATCAGTGAGAAACTCCAAACCGCCACCGACGAGTCTTATAAGGACCCCACCAACATCCAGGTAATGTCACATTTCAGTCATCACTCTCAGGAGCGATATGTCAGTTTTAACATTGAATATGCCGCTTAAGTCTAATCTTGTAAATGTATTAATAGCATAATGCGTTCACACGCAAATTTAAAATGTGTTTCTCTTACTATCCCCGCCTCAACCAACCCACACTGTTTTATTATATAGGAAATTAAACTGAAACTCTGTCTGTGTTCCCATTGTCTGTTTCTAGCTGTCCAAGCTGCTGGTAAGTGCAGTAGTGTGCCAGAACTAACTAACCCCATTAGGGTCTCTCCACTTGTCCGTTGTCTCATTGTTTTTGTCTGTAAATGTGTATTTGAGTTCCGTATGTCTATTATGTGTCTCGCTTTATACAGCATCATCAGCTGTTTGTCCCCTTCCCGCGCCCCATTGTTGCAGCATTTAATTTGTAATTGCTGGGTGTTGCCTCCATTTTCTTGTTGTGTCATTGAAGTTGGGATGTCTTGGTTTACATTTGTTCCACACAGAAAAGTTGCGCTTCTCATAGAGTTGTGGATCTGAGAGCAAACTGACAAAAAGTAGTATGCAAAGGCTGTGTTCAGAATAGCACAGTAAAATTAAATGCTTAATGCTGCCTGCTGTTTTCTGTACTACTGTGTGAATAAGAACACATTACACATAAATGCATATAGTACTTTATCACTTTACTACATTTATTTTAAAGGCTCAATATTTGAAAATAAATCAAATAAGACATCATGCAGTCATGCAATCCTATTATCACATGACCATTTTAGGTTACAACTCTTTGTATCTTACAGTCTGCCCCTAAATGTGAGACGTCATCCAGATATTACATGCATACAAATATTTCTTAGTACATCTAATATGCATGCTGCAAAACTAGTATGCATAGTACATTAAAGTGCTATTCTGAACATAGCTGCAATTCTGTGTCAACCCAGAGAGATAAGATGGAGAGGTGCTTCCAAACAAGTAATTCTGCTTTGCTTTTTTTGTGAAATACCGTGTTAAAACGACAGAAACGGTTACATGTGTGCCACAGCCAGAATCTATATGCAGTTACAGTAACAGCAGCCCGGCTTTTTTTGAGTGTATCAGCAAATGCTTAGATAAGCCATTTGGAAGTGCTTTTTCCTTCATCCATTCTCTCTGGGTGTTATAAAATATTAAATGATCGCAGACAAAACACCCCAACTCCTCCTAGGTTCCTCACAGAATTCATTGAGTGCTGGATGATGTCCAGTTCATTTTATTGAATGCTCCATCAGGCTTTGAATGTGTCCCCGTCATGAGTATGAGTTCCACGTTACATGTCTGTTCCTTGTTTGGTGGTTTGTAAATTCACAGTCACCTTCTCACAATGTACACATTGATGTTTTGAAAAGGTTTGCTCTGTTGTGGCTACAAATAAAGACCAACTTTCACAGTCTACACTAAGCCATCAAATGCACACACATACAATAGCACTGAATATGCACCGCTTTCACAGGAGTTACACAGAGACGTTTATATCAGTGTCATGTATTAGATACAAAACCAGCTATTGCTTTATCACAGCTGCATGACTTCACTGTGTGGCTCAGTTTAGCTATATTTCGCTTTCTCTGCACTTTCAGAGCAAGCACCAGAAGCACCAGGCTTTTGAGGCTGAGTTACACGCTAATGCTGATCGTATTCGTGGAGTGATTGACACGGGCAATGCTCTCATCCAGAGAGGTGCCTGTGCTGGAAGTGAGGATGCTGTCAAGGTAACGGTTTCAGAAGTATTATAGAAATAGGCAGCTGAAGAGTTACGATCTGTGCTTATTTTGCTGTGGTCGTACTCACATTTGCTCTCAGGCTCGTCTTAATGCTCTGGATGAGCAGTGGCAGTTCCTCGTCAACAAATCTGCCGAGAAGAGTCAAAAACTGAAGGAGGCAAACAAGCAGCAGAACTTCAACACCGGTATCAAGGACTTTGACTTCTGGTTGTCTGAGGTATTGCGATATGACTTAATAGCTACTTAGGACAGCTTCTTGACTTACATTTAATATTAATTAACCTTTTACACATTTTTCCTGTGCTTTTAGGTTGAGGCTCTTCTTGCCTCTGAGGATTATGGCAAAGATCTGGCCTCAGTCAACAATCTCCTTAAGAAGCACCAGCTTTTGGAGGCTGACATCTCTGCTCATGAGGTAGCTCTTCAGACATACTGATCAGGAATCACTCATTTCCAAAAATCCAGTATGTCCTAAACAATGCTTGTTGTTGCGTTCTTATAGGATCGTCTGAAGGATCTCAATGGCCAGGCAGACAGTCTGATGGCCAGCAATGCCTTCGACACATCTCAGGTCAAGGACAAGCGTGATGCCGTCAACGGACGCTTTGTCAAAATCAAGAGCATGGCTGCTGGGCGCCGTGCCAAGCTGAACGAGTCGCATCGTCTGCACCAGTTCTTCAGGGATCTGGACGATGAGGAATCTTGGATTAAGTATGGTCAATTATTTTTTTCACACTAAATGCATTATTTGAGGCTGTACACCAGATTGAATTCTTTCTCTTCCTTTAGAGAAAAGAAGTTGTTGGTGAGCTCGGAGGATTACGGACGTGATTTGACAGGGGTACAGAATCTGAGGAAGAAACACAAGAGGCTGGAGGCTGAGCTGGGAGCACACGAGCCAGCCATTCAGGTGAGGATCCTGAGTAAAACTTTACAGTAATGTTCACAGAAAGTCTTTTAAGTTAAGTGAATCGTCATTCCGAGTGTTAACAGTATTTTTGTGGCCTTGCAGTCTGTGTTGGAGACTGGGAGGAAGCTGTCTGATGACAACACCATTGGACAGGAGGAGATCCAGCAGAGGCTGGCCCAGTTTGTGGAGCACTGGAGGGAACTGAAAGATCTGGCTGCTGCTCGGTCAGTACAGTATTTTACTATTTTGTGGTTTATATTCCAAAGTATGGATCAGTATTTTTTTGGTTTAAACATTAACAAAAATCTTATGATTGTGTGCATTGCCTAGGATAAACTTTCTTCTTTGGTTTTCTGTTTTTTAGTGGACAGAGACTTGAGGAGTCGCTGGAGTACCAGCAGTTTGTGGCAAATGTAGAGGAAGAGGAAGCTTGGATTAATGAGAAACTGAACCTGGTCGGAAGTGAAGATTATGGTGATACTCTGGCAGCTGTGCAGGTGTGAAAAAATAAACAACATTTGCCAAATTATGGCTTGGTCTTGGACACATGTTTTTATTTTTTTGCTTGCTTGTGTTCTAAGTTTCTCTGTTCGGCTCTTGTTTTTCAGGGCTTGCTGAAGAAACACGAGGCATTTGAAACTGATTTTACTGTGCACAGGGACCGAGTCAGTGATGTGTGCTCCAATGGAGATGAACTTATCAAAAAGGTATAGTACAGCTATTATAAAGTCCATATACTGCAGATTTAGCCCTTTCCTTTGAAGTAGGATGTGACCTTAGAGCAATATCTTAACATTATATTGGGGCATTTTGTGCAGGAAAACCACAACATAGAGAACATCATGGCTAAAATGAAGGCCCTGCGTGGGAAGGTGACAGAGCTGGAGAGAGCTGCAGCTCAGAGGAAATCTAAACTGGATGAGAACTCTGCCTTCCTCCAGTTCAACTGGAAGGCAGACGTGGTGGAGTCCTGGATTGGTGAGCAAATGTTTCCTCTCATTTGCCTCATTAGAGGGTTTGATAAGAAATCACCTGTTGTTTTCTCTGCTTCTTTGTAATTTGTAACTCAAATGTGTCTTAGGCGAGAAGGAAAACAGCCTGAAGACCGATGACTATGGTCGAGATCTCTCCTCGGTGCAGACTCTGCTCACTAAACAGGTGTGACATAACATATGGAATATATAGCCATAGCACAACACATCCCTTTACTGCTGGAACTGACTGTTTTAATTCCACTCTGCCAAAGGAAACCTTTGATGCTGGGCTTCAGGCCTTCCAGCAGGAGGGCATCACTAACATCACAGCCCTAAAAGACCAGCTGTTGGCTGCCAAACACGTGCAGTCCAAGGCCATTGAGGCTCGTCATGCCACTCTGATGAAGCGCTGGAACCAGTTGCTGTCCAACTCAGCCACCCGCAAGAAGAAGCTTCTGGAAGCCCAAGAGCACTTCAGAAAGGTGTGAAGAATAGAATGTCGCCTCAGTTTAGGATAAGAAGCTTTTGTTTTGTGCCTTTTTAACTCTTGTTTGCCACTCCATCCAGGTCGAGGATCTGTTCCTCACCTTTGCCAAGAAGGCTTCAGCCTTCAACAGCTGGTTTGAGAATGCCGAAGAAGATCTGACAGACCCTGTAAGGTGCAACTCACTGGAGGAGATCAGGGCCCTGCGGGACGCCCATGACGCCTTCCGCTCCTCACTCAGCTCTGCAGAGGCTGACTTCAGCCAACTGGCGGAACTTGATCGACAGATCAAGAGTTACCAGGTGGTCTCCAATCCATACACTTGGTTCACCATGGAAGCTCTAGAGGAGACCTGGAGGAACCTTCAAAAGATCATCAAGGTGAGAATAAGATGCATGATTGAATATGTATAAGTAGAGTTTAGGAAAACTCAACAATTGTGTATGATTTATAGGAGCGAGAGTTGGAGCTACAGAAGGAACAGAGGAGGCAGGAAGAGAACGATAAACTCAGACAAGAATTCGCCCAACATGCCAATGCCTTCCACCAATGGCTGCAAGAGACCAGGTACAGAGGACCAGCATGCACTAGTTAAAGTGCTGTGTTCTCTACAGTTCGCAGAGATATGCTCGAGGGTTAAATACACCGCATGCAACATGTTTGTTCCTATTGCATAACATACACATCTGTTCAGATTTGATCGAGCTTTCCTGATCTCCATGTAACTCAACTGTTACTATAGTCTTGAAGCCATTGCCTGCTTTGCCATGTTGTCATGTTTGAGTGTTTGTCAATTCAAAGACACCTAGGCTCGATATGCTGCAGCAGGGCTTTGCGCTGGTCATGTTTTCTTTTTATGCGAGTGTTGAGTAGTGGCGTTGATGTCACCACTCAATGTTTTAACTGTTTCTTTCTCTCTCCCTCCCTTATTTGTCTCTCTTTCCCCATTCCTTCGACCTTCTCGCTGCTACCCTGATGCTTGGAATCATTTCTCTAATCAGGACATACCTTCTGGATGGGTTAATATCACATTTTTTACTCTTATGCTATAATATGTTTGTGTGTGAGTGTGTATGCATTGTTTAATAGCATTTATTGGAACCGTTTGGTATGAAATAAAGCAGGAGTTTGGGAGTTTCAGGTTAGAATAGAACAATCATTTGGATGGAAATAATACAGGGTGTCTCACTTTACATATATTTTGCGTATTTTATCGTATGTTTTGACTATATATTTCCAGATTTCTGTTTTTCACACTCTTTTTCCATTCCCTCTTCATCTTCCACCCCCCTCGTCTCTGAATAGCATAGCCTATCGGAGGGTAATCCGTGTCTATCAGTATGAAGTCGATGATGATCTTTCTGGAAGGTTTTCTCCCTTTTTTTCCTCCTCTGATTGGCCTCTTGCCCCTCACCCCACACCTTTTGGGTTTTCTTCTCCTCATGCACTCGAGTCTGACCCCCACTCTAAAGGCTCTGTGTGTGTTCAATTCCCTTTTACTAACATTCACTGCAACACAAGGCTTTTTTTTGAGATGAACCCTTCCAGCTTCTTAATCCAACAAGCCTGGCTACATTTGGCACCGATGTTGAGGAGTGTGAACACTTCATCTCATTCTTTTACACTTTTTTTGTTTTTGTCTTTGTTTTTTTCCCCATGGTTCAGTTATGTTTTATTTGTTTATATTCATTTTGAGGAAAATGTTCATGCACCAGATCCAGGGTGGAAACTGCAATGTGATTTCCATGATTGAAAAAAGAATCGTAGACATTTTTTCAATATCCTGATCTGAAATCAAACAACTGTGCATTGACATTTTTTGGACATTTAGAAAATGACTAGTCAAGTCCAACTCTGAATCTTTGATTTTGCACATTTTGCTTTTAAAAGTGTGCGAGATAAAACTAAAACTAAGCAGTGGTACAAATACAGCAGTTTCTAACCCTGTTGACAGCAGCCCTAATCAAGCATGGTCTGGATTACCATGGATATAATTTGGCTTCGTTAGCATGATTTTGGTTATTGTAGTTGCATTCTGGGGTGGCTTATAGTTTGTACTCCATATCCACTACAAAATTGGTAAGTCCTATTATCATGTACAAGAAATTTAGGAAGATGCAGGATACAGAGCTAGATGTAATGGTTATGCAAACCATTTAAATATAATATAACTCAAAGTTGTATAAACATTAAAGAAGTACCTTTTTTAAGGTCTACTCGGCCGAAGACATTTGGTTTTGTTCTTTGACCTAATAAGTGAGCTAGTCTAGTAAGAGCCGCTCTTGTAAGGTGTAGACTAGCATGTGGCGTGAGTGAGATGATTTTGGGTGGATGTGCCATGTGCTCTCGGGCTCCTGCTGCTGGTTTCATCACTTTCTGTGTGGGCAGGTCCTGTATGGTGGAAGAATCCGGAACTCTAGAGTCACAGCTAGAGGCCACTAAGGTGAGTTTGAGAGCAGTGATTGGATAATTGAGACCCATTTGGTTTTTGAATAACAAAATAAAGCATTAGTGTGTATAATCTATTATAATCTATTATATTATTATAAAAAAAACCATGCATTTTAAAACGAATACAGTTAAAAGATAATATTGTGAAGTGTTATTACAACTTAAAATAACTGATTTCTATTTGAGTGTGTTTGACATTCTAGATGCTTTTTTGATTATCCATGGCAGCTCAGGCCCAGTAGTGCACAACATATCAATCTTCACAACACAACAGAAACAAATCACAACAAAGTTATCGCGAGTCCAAAGCATTGTATTGTGGGGATTTTGTTGTGTTCTGCATTACTGGGCCACCATAATTATAAATGTTGAAATATTTTTGAGATGCATTTCTTGCAGGATTCTTTTTAATACTTAAGCTGTATTTATTTGAAATAGTAGTCTTTTGTATTAATATAAATATCTTTACTTCCTTTTGATCACTTTACTTGCTGTAATATGTTATAAAAGTGTGAAATATGTTATTTCTAATCAAAACTTGCTTGAAGACAAAATCCAAAAAATAGTTTTAATGCGCAAAATGGTAAATTCCAGGCCTAGTCATACAAAATGATCAAATCTTTTACAAATCTAGCAAATTACAAATCCTAAATTATTTAATCTGCAAGACGTTTTAGTACTTGTTTATATATATCAGATTAAATTAACAGAGTGTGACTAAAAAATAATAAGTTGTACTAATATATACACACATACCCACAGAACCTTAAAATCATGATTTATCATTTTATAAGTGTGCAAGAAAAAGGACATTACAACACTTAATACTGTAGTAGATACTTGGTCACGCTGCACTGTAAGTTGCTCTGTTCTCATGTCTTATCCCTGGGGTTTTGGCCAGCGCAAGCACCAGGAGATTCGTGCCATGCGCAGTCAGCTGAAAAAGATTGAGGATCTGGGAGCAGCCATGGAGGAGGCGCTGATCCTGGACAACAAATACACAGAGCACAGCACCGTGGGTCTGGCCCAACAGTGGGACCAACTCGACCAATTGGGCATGAGAATGCAACACAACCTGGAACAACAGATCCAAGCCAGGTGACTATTATAATATCATAAAGAACATTTTAACATAATTTTTATATTATTGCTTATTATTATAATACAGTTTTGCAATTGTTTTAATACATTGTCGTTATAAATGATTATTTTTGAAATGAAATGTATTTATTCTTTTTTCCAGAAACACTACAGGAGTAACAGAAGAGGCTCTGAAGGAGTTCAGCATGATGTTCAAGTGAGTAATCCACTTTAATGAAAAACAAAACATGACAACATTTAACTCAAGTGTTCTTGAAAACATACATGACACATTTTTGTTTCTCAGGCATTTCGACAAAGAAAAATCTGGACGTCTCAATCACCAGGAGTTCAAGTCCTGCCTGCGGTCCCTGGGTTACGACCTGCCCATGGTTGAAGAAGGAGAACCAGACCCAGAGTTCGAGTCCATCCTAGACATAGTGGATCCAAACAGGTGAGAAACATCATCTGTGAAGGTACTAAACATTCAGTGTCCTTTTTGTTATGGAGCTAACATCAGATTGTTTTGTACAGGGATGGAAACGTGTCCTTGCAGGAGTACATGGCCTTCATGATCAGCCGAGAAACAGAGAATGTGAAGTCGAGCGAGGAGATAGAGAGCGCCTTCCGTGCTCTCAGCGCCGAGAACAAACCTTACGTCACCAAGGAAGAACTCTATCAGGTACGCAATGTCAAACTCATGCCATTTACAATTAGTATTGGACCTTTCATCTTTGATCTTAATGGCCTTCTGTGTTTCCAGAACCTGACCAAGGAACAGGCAGACTACTGCATTTCCCATATGAAGCCCTACTTGGACAGCAAGGGCCGCGAGATCCCGTCAGCTTTCGACTTTGTGGAATTCACCCGCTCGCTTTTCGTCAACTGATTCCCCGCCCCCTGCCTGCCAGTGACCAATCGGGATGCGTTTTCCCCCCCTTCACAAGAACACACAGCCAAACTGCATGGATCTAAAATTCTCTATAGCACCCAGTATAGCAATATCTGTATCTTGCTATCACTCTTAACCCCTGCATATTTATCTGACACTTCCTCATGCTTCACTGACAATAGTGTAGTGGATCTGTCTGCATTTTACTGTGGTTGTTTTAGCTGTTAAGTGCTTTGCTTTGTTTAACAAACCTATAGAGAGGATATGCTGTAACATCACCCATGAGCTGCAGTGTGCTTAAATAAACGCTACTGGTTATAACTGGAAGGAATTGTCAGTGTTTTTATTTTGATTCTCTCTGAATGTAAAGGTGAAAATATGCATTTTTATGCACAATCGTTATAGAATTGTGTTTTGAGAACATTCAAGCAGGACAGTTTCTAATGACAAAGTTTAAACCGACTCAGTCCGCCACCTCATTGGCCAGCTGTTCCAGTATTGCGGTCTCCTTGGCACCTTGTTCTGTTAACTCAGTGCTAAGCTGCCAGATGTTGACGCTACCATCTGCATTGCCCACTGCCATCAGATTTGTGTGTTTGGGGTTGAACTCCAGGCAATACGTTGGCTGACCGCTTGTGTTTTGGTCAATTGTGGCAAATGGCTTTAAAGACCTTCGACCCAAATCAAACATTTGAACCAGCCCTAAAAATGACAGGGAAAAAAGTTAAATTGAGGGGGAAATTATATATATGTATATATAAAATATAGAATTACAAACATCTCACCCTGTCCTGTGGCTGCAGCAAAGACTAGAGGGCGCGTGGGTGACCACCTCACCCCAAACACATACAAATCGGACACCCGTAGAGACAGCAGGGGACGGGGCTGAAGCACTGTGTGCAGATGAGCCAAACCATCTGTCCCGACACTTAAAAACAGATTCCTAAAATCACAAACACCAGATGTTACAATTAATACCAATCAGCCTAGATATATAAATATAATACTTTATTTAATAAAGTACAGAAACATGCCACAAAGCTCACCTATGAAATGGTGAGAAGTGTACTGAGTGTACAGGGCCCCCTCGTGGTGAGAAAGAGAATTGCACTGGGGCCCGCAGTGTTACGCTCTCACCCTCAGGGGGCACTGCTGCCACTGTCTCACTGCTGAAGGAGCATTTGAGCACAAGGCCTCCTTCTGAGCCCACCAAGAATGTGTCCAGGTCCCACGGGGAAAGTGCAACTGAGGTTACTCCTATATTGGTGCTACCTCGGGTCTTCAAAGAAGAGACAAGTGCGTTATTTGGATGGAATAATCAAAAAGAACATTTTCATTATATAAAAAAAAAAAAGATTGCATTTTATTATATTGCACCGTGGGGGGAAAAAAACGCATTACAACAATAAAATAAATACTGCCATAATATATGTACATTTCCCTACAAATAATATATAATAATATTGTTACCTACCAGAGTTATTATAGTTAAAAAGTAGTTACAAATAAAAACATTTTCGTTGCTTAAAACATAAACCTGTAATTGAATTAATGTAAAAAATATATATATTTCACCTGGTTGCCACAGAAACATTTCCCATTTTCTTTTTAATTAGTTCTACCCGATGTACTAAAACTAAAAATTAATTGAACTCTATTATCTTTTAAATTATAAAATCATATATAAACTGGATGAAACCCCCAATAAACCCCAAATATTAAAAAAAAAATTCTCAATTATATGATAAACATATTTGTGACAATGTTATTTTTTTATTTTTATAAAGTAAAAATAATTTCTAATAAAATCATTAATATAACCTTTTTTCCCCCATTGATTTTAAGATGAAATATAATAAATATAAATATAACTGAAATATACCAGACACTTTCAGATTCACCAGGTCATGAAAGTTATAATTAATTAGCACATTCCTTTTCTCTTTCTGTTTTATCTGAGATCCCTACAATAACGATTAGTTATATCTAAACTGAATTACATGAATCTGTGTAAAAACTATGTGATGCGTTAGGGTAATTTGGTCATTACATCATCTTCACAAAGAAAAATGCACAGATGGCAATTTTTACCAAATAATGTTTTGCCAAGACCATATTGTGGCACCCACTTTGCTTGCTGCTCCACTCTGAGGCACTTGCTGTTGAACAAGAGCATATCCAGAACTCAAGATAAGTTTGGCTTCAGCTCCATCAACAGTCCACAGCAGAACTCTTCCTCCTGACCCGGCGCTCAGTACAGTAAACTCCCCTCTTCGAGCCCCTGGGACCCAGCTCACCTGTGCACACAAAAATACTTTGCATTTATGACTCACTGAATGATGAATGTTTTATTTAATAGGTTACCTGATAAACTGGTTCACGATGAGTATCTGCAGATATTCCTGTCTGAGCCAGAATGAGGTCCTGTGAGCGGCTGGTGTCCCACACCAGCACCTCACCACTGTACAGCCCCCCTGATGACACCATAAAGAGGACCACAGGAAATCAGCTTGATGACATAAGCCATCAATATTTATTTGTTCCTAATAACTTTAGGTTTGGATTCCACATACACTATATTACCAAAAGTTTTCGCTCACCCATTCAAATGATCAGAATCAGGTGTGCTAATCACTTGGCCTG
>JAUMHR010000031.1:1066539-1078239 GCA_032361145.1 Enteromius fasciolatus
AAATTGTAATCATATTTCACAATATTTCTGTGTGTATTTTTGATCATTTGTAGTCTTGGTAAGACTCCTTTTAAAAATATAAATCTTACAGACCCAAAACTTTTGAATGATAGTGAAAATAAATTGTAAATAATTTATTACATAATAATTTTTTTTACCTGAAAAAATATTAATTTATTTATAAATAATTTAGTCTTGCTGCATTATACACATGCCTGAATTTTGAGAATGTGGGAGTTGTTTATTTGTTGTTCTGGAATCCTGTGGAACAAACACTCTTAAAAACATACTAAGAGACATCGGCTAGATAATAGAAAAGGGGAAGCGGGATATCTTTCACATGATCAAGCTAACTCTGCAATCTCACCCCGGCAACACAAACCAAAGCAAAAATATTTCCAAAACAGCTGTGTGCTCGTCTCTGACCGACCACCGATCAATTTCCTTCACATCAACCTCCTCGCAAAGATGAAAAAGAAAATGAGAGTTAGAAAGAGAAAAACAAAGAGAAAAGGGAAAGCTTGTTGACTTAGCTCTTCAATTACATGCTACCTTCCCTAGTGGTGCTTTAATTGTACGTTCAATCCTGTGGAGTTCCACCGCATGTCTCATTGGGTCTGTCTGAGCGATAAGACAGAGTCCTGCTTATCAATTCAGCCATCATCACACACAAACACACACATCAGCCTCATCCAATCAACCTCACTGATTTCACTGCCAAGAGCTTAAGCTCTCCACAAACAAAGATACGGCGGGGTTTACTGGATAATTTCCTCTTTGTGCTTACTCTCTAACTCTCTGCTTACCTTATCTTAACCCTTACCCTCAGGGTTGTGACTAGTACTCAATAAAACTGGTAAACACTGTACAGAAGGCTATAGTAGGTTTGTATTTAGTCAACAGATGTTAAATAAATGAGACCGCATTAGGCTAATATAGGACAAGGACACGGACCACATGTAGAAAAATGAAAGGGAGAAATTTTAAAGCTCAATACGGCAGCTGCAAGAAAGGGAATTCAGCCTTACAGTTAAGAGCCAATTAACTTTAATTCTAGAATATACACCACTTGGACCAGCATGAAAAGTGCAAAGTCATTAAACCCAATTAAGCTAAATTTATGATACCATTTTTCAATAGATTTCGGACATAATTTCTTATTCAAGCATATACTGCTCTAAAACTGGACTTTTGATTCCATTCATCAAAAGGACTAATTCATTTATATAAAACAAAAACAATTTTAAAAATTTAGTGCTGGACACACTCGAATATGAACTGCACTAAATATGAAAATAAAAATGTGTGTGCATTGCATCGATATGCTATGTAGCTTTATTACAGTACTGCTGGGTCCTTCAGTGTTAACTTTTTTTTAACGGTGAAAGACAAACATAAACCAAGAAGATCTAACAATTCACTAATGGAACCAAACTCAGATCTCCATATCTTTTGCACTGAATCATAAAATGTCTTAAAAAATGAAGACGCTAAAAGTAAAGCTTGTACAGAACGAAAAACTGGGAATTTTGAATGGTCAACTTTTGTCATTTAACGCAGAATGTGTAAAACTAAAATAATTATGCTGCCAAGAAGTGAAGTTTTCTAAAAGTTAATTTTGTCCAGAATTCTTATTTTGACCCCTTCTGACTACTTTGTAGTTATTCACACACTGCATTTAATATTTTGTCTTTCATCACCATTCATGCACGTCTTTATTCAGAATTAAAACATTCAAAATATTCACAAATTTTAGTGAAGAAAGTTTTTTAAATATGGTCACGGAATGACCCAGTTTGATTTTCCAGGAACTTCACATTTTAGTCACGATAACTTATTTTCTGTACAACTTTTAGTTACAGTAGTTGTTCCCTAGCACCGGTGCACATAAATGCACAGTCCAATCAAAATGATCCATATGGAAGGAAATGCATATCATGACAGTGAAAGTACTTTTTTTGCACAAACCAAATCCAATGCCTCTTGGATGGAGAGAAGAAAGCTGAGTTCTAAAAGATTTTCATCACAATGACCCAATCTGAAGGCTTACCATCCAGAGAAGACAGGTTCATGCTTTTGAGCAGAGCATATTCATTCTCTCAAAATCATTTGGCAGAGAAAAGGACCATTTCAAAAGTTAAATAGGTGCACACTGTATATATAGGGTTTAAATCCGTTCCAGGAGTATTATGTGTGTATATAGGCCAGGTTTTGCTGACTCTTTCAGACCAATGATATTTTACAGTGGGTGGGACGAAATAGCACAATGAAACAGAAACAAAATTTTCCATGCCTGGTTAGAACATGTTTAGGGTTATTTTTAGCAGATAATCTGTGTAATTAACTCAATATATAAACAATAAAAGTCTCCAGCATGACAAGTTGGTCACATGGCACTTAAATGACTGCTTCCATTATAGTGGGAAAGCACTCTTGTGAAAAACACAGCTCTCCTCGG
The DNA here is from genome assembly GCA_032361145.1 of Enteromius fasciolatus. Classification (NCBI taxonomy): domain Eukaryota; kingdom Metazoa; phylum Chordata; class Actinopteri; order Cypriniformes; family Cyprinidae; genus Enteromius; species Enteromius fasciolatus. The sequence goes on from JAUMHR010000031.1 coordinate 1,068,998, forward strand.
AAGCCCACAATATTATAACTGCAGAAAGGCAGTTACTGGCCTCTACCACGAAATTAATCAATATCCATTTAGGGTCCATTTTTAGTTGTTGTTTCGTCTGCGCGAATGCAAGCCACTTTCGAAGGTGGAAGGCCGGGTCAATATTTCCAACCCCACATTTTCACTCGTCCAAAAAAATAGCAGGAAATTCCCTGCAAACGCCGATTTCCTAATTCCTAATTACAAACACCAAATCCACAAACACTCCAGCACTGATGAACATCATATCAGCCAACTGCAACTATAAGTGACACGACAGGCCACGCATACAGCCAATGAGTTTTCTTGTTCCTTTCTGCTAGGCACGGAGCTAAATTACACGAGGCTTGTTCATTAAGCATAAAGCCTATGAGGAAGTCATTAAGTAATGACTGGACTATGAGAGACCAATAAACAAGGCTTGTATAATAAGCCCCTGCAGAGTCAGACTTAACAGCCATTTATGTTGAGTACATCAGGGGACCGATAATCATTTTATAGCATCCATTCTTTCAGCTTAATCCATTACTAAATACACTGGTGGCTTGCAACACACACGAGAGAAGGAAAAAAGGGAAGTGTTCTTTCACACTCTATCAAGTATTAGTGATGCAAAATTAAGAGTCAGGTTTTGCTATAGAGTCTTATAAAAAAGTGACGAGTGGTCTTTTTTTTTTTTTTTTTTTCATTCAATCTCTAAAGGAATTTAAAAAGAAGCACAGCTACAGTATACTGTATGTGCTTTTGTATCCCAAAGCCTGGTTTACAGCTGAATTACAGTGTATGAAAACAGGTTTCATATATGCTAGACTGATGTCTGCTGTATTCCATTAAAGGAGGATGCTTTTGCTAATGCATGATATTAGAAGTCACTTCCACCCTGCACTGTTCTCGCCCACTCCATCCTATAGAGAGGCTGAGAGTGCATAATTACAAAGAAGCAGTGGCATAAAATAAGCACTCCTGGATTGACAGACAGGAACGTGGGTGGATGGATGGATTGACAGAAGGAAGAATGGATGAGAACTGCAGATACTGTAGATGGACAAAGAGATGAATAAAAAGAAAAGACAGAATAGTTGGATCACACTGATGAAAGAGAGAAGGAATGATTAATAAAGCAATGCAAATGATTGACGGAACAATAGATAAAACTATCTGAAAGAATGAAAGACAGACACACGGGTAGTTCGACAGATACAGTAGAACAATAAACAGAATGATATGACTTTGAGGTATTGACTTTGAAGGCACTGTTTTTGCAGGAAGGCACCTTATGAAACCCTACATACAGTATTTTTATTACTATAATACTGATTGCTTGGTAGAAATTAGCTAGCAAAAAGTTAGTCAACTGGCCACCAAACGCAACTTTTTGCCATCTTTAATTTTTAGCTCAACTGTCATGGAATGGAAAGCAAAGGATTATGGGATTTCAAAGGCAGCAAAGGATACATCTATGCTGCCTTTGCAATTCAATCAGAAGAAGGTACCTCCAGAGACAGGAACTAAAGCAGAATTTGAATTTGGATGTGCCTTGATGCCTTCCTGCCTTGGAATGCTGCCTCCGAAGGCTTTCGGACGCAGCAATAAAATTATTTAAGGAATGATAGACAGAAAGATAAATGATTTCTAGACAGAACAATAGATAGAATGATAGATACAGATGGACAGACAAACATAGATACATATGGGTAGTTGATAAAGAAAAAATTGGACTGTGTCCTAATTTGTGAAAAGGTAAAAAAAATAAATAGCTAAATGAGAAAAAAAATACACAAATAACCTGAGCAAAATGTATCTTCATTCTTAGAAAAAAAACATTAACATTGAAGATAAACCTCTCTCGTACGGTTTATAACTCTATCACACAAAATAACACATATATACGTCAACTACCCATATACAGACAGAGACAAATTAATAAATAGACAGAAGAATAAAGTGATTGACTGAGAGAATACAGAAACATATACAGGTACTGTAAAGGACAGATGAAAGAATAGGATAGACAGACAGATGGTGGGATAGAGAGCTAGGTAGACAGATGGATGATGGACGGATGGATAGATATACAGAGAAATTATGCTATGATCACAGAGGTGTGTGAAGTGATGTGAAGGAGAGCCATGTGTGTTATTCCCACTACACAGTGCTTACAGGGAGAGAAGCTAAGCTATTTTTAGGGAGAACAGGAACTTGATGTGGAGGAGTGGCATGGCCTGTCATACAGCTGATTGACCCCATGCAATGTCTGCACTGTTTTCTGCTTTTTCCTCTTTGCTCTCACTCTACTGTATCTTTCAATTCTCAAGCCCTTCCTGGTCTCAGAGATTAACTACAACGACCAAACAGAGATAACAACCCAGGAATCATATAATCAATATGAAGATATAATATTTCAGTCAGTCTAAACCAGGGCTTCAGGATTTTTTTTTATAAGGCCCCTCAAGTGTTAATAATTCATCTTTAAATTCAGCCTGAATAATCAATTTCACTTTCAGCACTTTGGTTTGACCTCTTAAAGGGATAGTTCACGCAAAAACAGAATTCAGTCGTTTACTCAACCTTCTTTCTTCTGTTGAAAATAAAATAAGATATTTTAAAGAATGGTCCCCATTGTCTTTCATAGTATTTTTTCTTATACTATAAAAGTGAATGGGACCAGCAACTGAGTTTTCTGCAAAATATCATCTTTCGTGTTCAACAGAAGAAAGAAACTCATAGAGGTTTGAAACTACTTGAAGGTGAATAAACGATTACAAAGCTTTCATTTTTGGGTGAACTATTGGGTGAACATCCCAAACCATTTTTTTCTTCTGTAGAACACATTTTGTATTTTGAAACAGGGGTGTGCGATATATATTGTCTGCGATAATATCGTAATTATTGTTTTAACGATGTGCGATTTGAGATTATCGAGTATTTTGCAAAAAGCATCCAGAACACCCCTACGTGAAGTCTTGACTAGCGCATTTAGTGTGTTCACTTCATGATTTAACTATTAAATTGCAGTTAGAGCGATCACAAAATTCCATATATGGGGACAGAAAATGTATATATTTACATCATATAATATAGTTCATTAATATCACATAAAGAGTGCCGTTTCTCTCGACAAAAATTACCATGATTACAAATGTAATATAGATTTTTTTTTTTTTTTTTACAGCAGTTCGGAAACAAGTTCACTTACATTTTAGACACCATACCTCAAAAATAATTCCAAATACAGCCACAGCAACTGTTTAAATGATTTAGTTTCATCGCAATGACTCATTTGTTAACAGTGATATGCTGCCTCCTACTGGCGGTTTTAATTTTACATTTAAAGTTTCTTTCAGTTATTTAAATAATTTCAAAGAACAGTTTTCAATGTTTTGTTTAATATATCAAAACATTATTCAAGCATTTGTAAGTGCAGGATGAATGTTCTGCGTTCCATGTTCTGCACTAAACAATACATATAAATGTGCTAAGATAAGTTTTATTGATTTATTTCATTTGCTTGGAACAGCTTAAATATCTTATTATTCTAATTCACTGATTAAATTTAAGAATCTAATAAAAAAAATAGTGCATAATTTTAGAAAAATTACTTCAAAAATGACCGTAAAAGATAAGTCTATTTAAACTTACTGGTAAAAGAACTGACCAGCACACAGAATATAAAGATTATAAAAAACTTTAGAAGTCAACTGTCTATAGATACCAGCATAATAACACACTCAGCAAAATATCGTCTCATTATCGTTATCGATAACATCCAAGAAAATACTGAGATACTATTTTTTGTCAATATCATACGCCTCTATGTATTGACTAAAAATACAATCTTTGGTGCCTTCTGTAGAATGCATATTTCTTGGGGACACGTAATTACTGCTAGTTTAAAAAAAGTGCTGGAGAAGCTACACTGTTTTGCTGCTGTCGTGCTACTGAAAAATGTAGTTAAGTTAGCAGTATCGCAGCTTTTAATTAGTTACTCCCCTCTACATGGATAACTTAATTGAAGTTAATGAGCATTGTTAGGGAGTGTGTGTGCAGGGTTAAGCTGATTACCGCATAGGACATTGTTCTTCCTGTGCATGTCATGTGCTTCCTGCTGTCCAGAGCAGCCCTTCTGGGCTTTAAGATGAAATGCAGCAAATCATTAGTTCTACTTAAAAGCCAACACATCTTTTCCTACAAAGAGAACGAGTGGGAGCAAAAGAACGAGGCTGTAGGTAAAAAATATTTAAAAAAATGGAGAAGAGGATAATTGAACAGCCCTGATCCCTAGGTTATACCTAATCCTGTTTAATTAACTAAAAATCCTCCAGCGTTTCATCAAAGCCAGCCAGAAAAGAAGGAGGAATGACAAATCGTGTGGTATGTCGTTTTAAAAGCTCCATCTACCCTCTCCTTTCCTCCGTGTTCTCCTTTGGTTTGGAGGGTGCACCTGCTGCGAGTATTTCTATTGTAGCTCAGAGCTCTTCACGCAGGCAGCCGTGTGACTCAAAGTGCCTCTTAACCCCTCCGCTGCACCTTTCTTCCCAGCATGCAACATTCTGCCTGCCCATGTGACAATGAGAGCGGTATTCGGGGATCAGCAGACCTGGGCTACGCAGCGCAGGGATTTCAATTTCAATGAGCAGCATAAGGGTTCTTTACAGAGAAAAGATAATGTTTTAGTGTCTCACCTTTTCTGCTCATGGAGAAAAAAAACTATAGACTAAAGAAATAGCTTTTGGCAGTTGAATCTATAACCACACACATACATATAAAAAAAAGCAGGTTTGAAATCGTAACGGAGGCGTACAGATCATGAAACTATGTGCTATTTTTATATGACTGGATGCACAATGTGTTAGACCGAGGGTGTCAAGCTCTAAACAGCAATTTATATGCCTTGGTGTAGCAGTGAAAAACACACAACGCATGCTTTTCTGAAGCTAACAAAATCCTTTAAATGTTTTGCTCATTTAACAAGAAAGATCGAGGTAAACACAAGGGCCCGGTTTCACAAACGGGGCTTAGCTTAAGCCAGGACTAGTCATAAGTTAAATTAAGATATTTAAGCAACTTTTACAAAAATGCCTTATATAAAAATATTACACAAAACAAAACACAAAACAATGACACTGACGTGTTTTAAGATATGTCAGAGCAAGATATTTTGATCTGAGACAGCTCAAACATGCTATTTAGTCTGGGACTAGCTTAAGCCTTGTCTGTGAAACTGGGGGAAGGAGTTTAGTCATTTCATTCACAATGTCATTTTGTTTTAAACATAAAAATGGCTCAATGCATGACTTATTATTATTTAATATCAAAAGGTTAGGTTGAAAATAGAAATGACTAGCTAATTTGAAATACAAGCCTATTATTTTCAGCATCATTACTCCAGTCTTGAGTATCAGCCAGAGTATATACACACACACACACACACACACGCACACACATAGAGTGTGTATAAACGGGAACAACTACTGACTAAACTAATAAGGCAGTTGATATATAAATGTGGTTAACTGCTGTGCAAACATTCCTTCTCTTGTGGAGTGCCACTCTTTTATTCTCAAGTTTTGACTAAGAGGGAGAGAGAAGGTTACGCTTACTCAGCACGTCTCCTACTTCAGGCGACGCGAGTGGGTTAATGTGGGTCAGAACCAAGGGCGAGATCTATTTTAACATCAATGGTCCTCCTGCCCAAGAGAATGTTGAATACAGCGAGAAAAAAACGTGAAGTGATCTAGATGCATTTCAAGTACACAATGCATTGCACCCTTCTGTGTTTTAAATGTCGCAGAGCTTTGTAAAACAGGTTAAAACTTGTATTGGACACAATTATTAGTGAATGAGACTGAGAGCATCATCTGTAACATTTGTGTGCTACAGTATAATCGTATAATAGGTTTTCCATTATAATTTTAAAAAACCTTTTTACTACGGAAATTCTGCTACACTCCATCTAGTGGCTTTGAATGCTAGAATGCTAAAAAAACACACATTCACAAATCTTCAGCCATACCCTCTCATTAATTCCACTTTCTAATCAGCAGTCAATCACACTCCCCCCTTCTTTCCTGATTCATCCTCCAATGTTCTCTGTGAGAGGAGCTTGTGATCCTCCTCGTATCCATCTCTCCCTCCATTCTCCTACTGTCTCATCCATCACACCCTTTTATAATGTTCCTGGTGGCCTTGAGGTTGAGAGATAGGATAAAAGGGGCCAAGAAAGCGAGAGAAAAAGAGCAATGACCATCCATAAAGCTCATTCTTTGGAAGCTAATATGTAAATCGATGACACATTTTTGTTTGTTTTTGTTTTTTTAATGATAATTATCTTTCCATAGAAATATGATCTTACTGATGTATCAGACAAGAGATCTTCAAGTGATATTTGCAGTATATATTTGCAAGATTTCCAACACTGAGGAACTGAATGACCTGAAATGTGTATGTGTGTGAGCGTGTCTTAGCCCATGAAATAATAAAAGAAGACTGCTAGTATCTTGATATGTAATAAATCTTTATTGGATTTATTTTAACTTGTAATCACGGCACATTTGGACTGAAAAAAATGTGCAAAAACTTTTTTTAATCCCTTTCCCTTTTCTTTAAGAGATATTGCCACCATATACAAGATATAACACCAAATGATAACCTAATAATGCAGCCAGAATCAATTAAATATAATATTGGTCAGAATCAAAATGCTAATTAAAGCGGCAACTAGGCCAACCAGATCTCAAGGCAACTCGTACATATTTTATGAGGTGGCTAATTCGTACAAATTCATATGACCTCACTCGTACGTATTTTAGGAGTTGCCAATTCGTATGAATTTGTACGAATGACCCAAACCTAACCCCGCCCCTAAACCTACCCATCACAGGGTTTTAGACAAATTGTACAAAATTAGTATGAATTAGCACAAATTTGGCACCTTGTACGAATTTGTATAAATTGGTCTTGAGACTCAAATGACTGCTTCAAATGAAATCGACCAATAACCACAGAATTAGCATCACGCAAAGGAGGGGTTTGTAAAAATGTATTATTGAACGTTTGGGAGTACTTCAGCAATTAAGGTAAACAAATGCACATTATAAGAAAATGTAAGTGTTGTTGACCTCGCATGCATGTCAACCTGTTGTTTGGGACTCCCAAAACCAAAATATGAACATTTCATAACCCATATAGGGGCACTTTAATGGTGTAATAAGTGTAATAAAGATGAACAATGCAGTTTATTTTACACATAAGCTTAAAAACAGCATAGAATAAAATATCTTGCTTCATAAACATGAAGATTAGAAATAAAGTTTGTATTGTCAACCCAGCCCTCACATCCACACTGCTGACAGGTTTAACTGTTATAGCTTCATGTCATCACAAATGCTAATTACTGGTATTTTTTGTTAACAAAAAGTCAGTGCATCACTACTGTATTTTAAGGCTAAGAAACAGAGTGAAAGGAAGAGATCTAAGAAGAAAGAAACAAAGTGTGTCGCTGCATCTCAAAGTGCATCTCATTAGCTCCACTTACTGCTTCGCTGTTAATGTTTAAGTCTTTCCCCTTCTGTTCTCTAAAGCATCATTTATGCTGGTGAAGCTGTATTAAGAGCCGTCTACCCGAGTCCTGCTGCACAGCTGTTCCCAGCTCTCCTAGGAAACGTCCTGTCGCGCAGAAACACTGACACACAGCAGGATGGCCATCAGGGACATACTAACCATAGCCTTCACCTGACATGTAAGGGCTCTCCGTACAGTCAAAGAGTGTTTACATCATAACAGCACAGCCCTTGACATAAAGGTTCGAATCAGAAGAAAACACAGTAGTGAGAGATGTCATGTTAGAGAACACAGACACCAAGCATACATCTGCATTAAAGTTAAACAGTCAAAGCCACGATTACAAATAAGACCTTGTGAACTCATCAGAGGTACATGCATCATGAAATAAGACAAAAAAATGTTATATAAACAAGTAAATAAATAAATAGTAGTTCTTTGTATGTTCTATTCTAATATTTTAGAGCGGTCACTGGGGTGGTACATTTTCAAAAGGTACATGTTTGTATCATTTTGGTACCTTAAAAGATACCTAAAGTGTACATATTTGAATTTAATAGGCACAAAAGTGTACCTTTTGAAAAACAAGGCACCGCCCCAGTGACAACTTTTGTACCTTCTGAAAGAGTATATATGTTTAATAACCCAAGCAAAATTGTAAGTGATCGTCATGCATTTTAATTCTATTCCAATAATCAGCTTAAAGGCAAGGGATAAGATTTCTCGAAGCCAATGTTGATATTTGAAATCACCAAACTAACCCCGATCGCAGGCCTTCACTCCTCGAGTTCTCTCCAGCGCTGGAAAGCTGATATGATATTTACACAGGTCAAACTTCTTGCCTTATCGTGCTGCAGACATTTTACTCTTTTGCTTTTTATCTCTCTGTCACTCTGCTCGGCTGTTCACAGAACACGGTCTCCTCCACGTCACGAATAGACAACTCCCCATTACTGCTGTTTGGCTGCAAGAATCTTTTTCTAAAGCATTTTTGAAAAATCTTATACCCTGCCTTTAATGACAATAAGTCAGCAGAAAAAAAAGGTCACAAAATTATGCCACAAAAAGTCACATAATGACCCAGTTTTTTTTAATTATTATTATTTACAGTACTGATCACTGATGCCATTTTTTTTTTTTTTGAGTTTGACTCATGGTTTTTGATCATAACAATATATAATTACATATAATATTCTTTTATCTATCTTTTTATATTAAAAAACACCATATTGACCCTAAATCAATTGCATATAAGTGACCCTGGACAACAAAACCAGTCGTAAGTTTTAATTTAATGAAATTAAGACATGATCTGAAAGCTGAATATATAAGCTTTCCATTGATGTATGATTTGGATGGATAGGGCTACATTTGATCGAGATACAGCTATATGAAAATCTGGAATCTGAGGGTACAGAAAAATATAAATGCTGAGAAAATCGCCTTTAAAGTTGTCCAAATGCACATTACTAATCAAAAATTAAGTTTTAATATATTTTCGGTAAGAAATTGACTAAATACCTTCACGGAACATGATCTTTACTTACTACTCTAGGGATTTTTGACAAAAAATAAAAATAAAAAATTTTGACCCATACAATGTATTTTTGGCTATTGCTACAAATATACCCCAGCGACTTAAGACTGATTTTGTGGTCCAGGGT
>JAUMHR010000031.1:1078339-1109210 GCA_032361145.1 Enteromius fasciolatus
AATGAATATCTTATCAATGCATTTTACTAATCAAAAATGACATTTTGATATGTTTACAGTAGGAATTTTACAAAAAAATCTTCCTAATCCTTCCTAACTTTCTTCCTAATGATTTTAGGCATAAAAAAAATCTATAATTTTGACCCATGCAATGTATTTTTGGATATTGCTACAAATAAACCCCAGAGACTTAAGGTGGTCCAGGGTCTTATGGTTTTGTGGTCCAGGGTCACATATATATATATATATATTATTATTATTATTTTTAATTTTTTTACTAAAGCTGATGTGAGTTAGTTCACATCAATAAGGCAGATGACAAACTATTTCTTTTAAAAAAAGAAATACAAAACCTTTGATAATTAAAAAAGAAAGAAAGAATGAATCCAATATTTGGTGAGCATTCAGCATAACAAAAGATTTAAAAGCAATTTTTGATCTTGAACACTAAAATAGGTAAAGGGTTTCCAGCAAAGGGTTAAAAATTGGAAATAGTAGACAAAATGTGTTGGTCATTTAAAAGTAACTAATATAAAAGCACCACTCACAAAACCACTGGTTCATTCCCTGCTAGCACCTCTATGTAATGGATAGTGAGAATAATTGATCAAATGTCAGAGAACTATTTGAATAAGGACTGTTTGGCATTCTGTAAGTAATTATGGCATATGATAATAACTTCTCCATGGCGTCTCAGCAACCATAACACATTACTAGTATTGTTTTCCTAGACATGTATCAAAAGCCACAACTACATCTCAATGAAGGCCCCTTCATCTCTGCCCATGCCCTGCAGTGAAGACCCTCACGATCATTCACACGTGCTTGTTGGAACGTTTCTTGAGAGACAAACAACATTTGTGGTAAAATGTGCAAGCTCTTTTCCAAAATACAGAGCTGCATGGATGACTTAGAGAGGTCAAGATGAAGTACACGACAGAACGACACAAAAAGAAAAAGTGTGTGCCAGAGACAATGTGACGGAAAGATAATTTGAAGGCAGATTAATTAGTTGTTCTGCCATGGTAGTAAAGTCTCCTCCTCTCTCATAACTCTCCTATAATGGTTTGCAGTGGGTAGAAAATCCGTCAGACTAATTTGAAATAGGCTGCTGCAGGAGGATTGACCTAAAGAATAAAAGCAAAGCTCTTACGGTCAAGCCATAAATACAACCACAGACATCTTAGAGTTTAAAGGCAGATGGAATGACAAGACTGATGCAAAACAGTAACTTTTACATAAGAAGGTGAAATAAATAATATCCCATTGCAAGCATTTAAACTCACATGAGTAAAATACCAGAAGGATGAAACGCACTAAGGTCATTTACTCTCTAGAACTCAACAATACGTGCTACGAGTAAAACAAATAGCAAAGGCTTTAAGTATTTGGCATGTTTCTGCAGAAAAGCTTAAATTGGAAAATTCAAGATGCTGTATATTTAAGCAGCAAATGAATGATGTAAAGCATCCTCCTCAGTGGATCCTGTGAAAGCAGGTTAGATTTGCTCCTAAGAGCTCAATACACAGTGCCAGATGTGGATGTCAGTATTGCATGGGAGGTGTGTTTAGACACCGCATAACACTGGCACTCAGGGACCGTGTTGATGGATCGCATGTGCAGACACTAAATAAAATCCAGAATTAGCCACACAAGTTACATCATGTCACATGCTGCGTCCATGAAGCAAAACTTTGATCGCAGGAACTAGATACAGAGCCACTAAAATGTTTTTCATCTTTCACTGAAGTCTTGCTGATAACAGCAGGTTGTGATGCTTTAATGCAAAATGAATACATGAAAAATCAAGCACTTCAGGAAAGTGGAGGAGGTGGATGAGAGAATGGTTTGTTAGACTATTGTTTGATTTAGCAGAGCTGTTGCAGGGGATTATTGTAGAAAATGTATCATGCTGATCTCATGTGATGCAAGAATGAAAATGCCTTTAAAATTTCAATTCCTGACTTCCTGAGGAATGCTGAGGAGAACAGGCTATAAATGTAGAAATAAAAATCATCAACTTTTGGACTTTGTGTCATGTTTAGGATTCTGTGAGAAGGTTCTGGTTGTTTAATCATTTAAGCAGATGTTAAGGTCCAGAAGTCATCTCAGCTGGACCTACCAGGCAACTAAAAGAGGGTTAAAACTGCCTCAGAAAGACTGGATTGATGGGCTGTGATACAGACTCCATAAAAGCTCTCAGAGGAGATATGGAGATGAGAAACCAGACACAGAGCTCATGTTCTGAAATGCAGGTGAGAGGTCAGAGGTCATATTAATCCCATGTGACACAATGACGCTTTGCAGTGATGACTGACAAGAGGCAGTTGAAAATTCCCAAAATGTTCAGCTCTCGTATGTTAGGAGACGAGATTCACACATTTCATCAAATGAGAAACACATCTGCTTTACAGGGTCAATTTTACTTGAATACAGAATATACAATCCCACTGAGAAAGCAGGACATCACACCCCAGATCATTGTGAATACTCTTCATTTGACTTGCCTATGAAAACCTCATGTCATTCATTCTTAACATAAAAGGATTTTCATGCTTTGGATTATGCAAGGCAATGCCATAAAGCGAATCAACCAATTCTACTGAGTCTTTTCTGATGTGTTTGATTCCCGGGAGTTATTCTAGTGGAGCAGGGTTTTATATAAATTATTTAAAGGCTCCCTAGCTTATATGAAAACACAAAACTTCATGCAAAGCAGATTTTGTTTCTATAGTATGCACGAATGCCTTCTGCAGAAAGAGCTTATGGATCTGGAGCTTGTTAGTGGATCAAAAACAGAGAAAAAGAGCGGCAGACAGTGCTACAACAACTTTCAACACAACTAATCGTTTTATATGCAACAAAATCAGACTTTGCAGACAAAGACAAATGCTTAACCTTTTTTCCAAGTCACAACTACATTACCCCTGCATTTCCTGGAGAACTCTTCTTCCATATGGAAGCTGTCGCCACCCTGCACTCCAAGGTAATGGATTATTTAGCCTTAACCACCCCAAATGAGGTCACATCAGGCTCTGTCCTTGGTGAAAATGCCCTTCCTAAACCAAATGGCTGATTTCCAAGAGTAAGACATGGTTATCAGCTGATATCCGCCCAGGGCCCCTTTCGCCTGGATCCTGTGAAGCTCCATAATCAGGGGAAGTAGAGTCGCCTGCCGCAGCGTCTTCCCTCCAGGATCGCATTACGCTAATGGCACGGGAAGGGCCAGAGGATAGCTCAATTACTGTACCCCAATTATGTAGGGCAGCCTGAAAAGATTGAGGTTGGATGGCATAATAATCAGTGATTAAAGACTTCCCCTATAACCTGCTGAACCTCCACATGGGAAGAGCACTGCTTCTTAAAAGCCCAAGATGTGGTCAATCTGATAAATTGGCCCCCGCCCAAATGTGGCTTCCACAGAGCAGGTGAAGCGGCTAATCACTCATGGTTGTACTCTGATAACAAATTAAAGGTAATATGAAAACATCATTAGATAATAATAATACCTGCTCCTAAACCTGGGATATTTGCTTTATGCAAAGCAAATAAGGGATGTGCTGAATTCCTTAGGACTGTCTAAAAGCTGACACGTGTTTTAACAGATTTTTGTTGTTTGTTTCTTTGCTCTACTGCTCATCTGGAAAATGAATGTAAGATACCAGGCTGTAAATAATGGTCCGGATACAGTAGGGCAATTTGTCTACTGGGTTTTAGTGGGAACTCAAACTCAAGGGAGAGGAAAAGGAAAGAGGCATCCAGTACAACAGAAAATTATAATCTTCCACTTTGTATATTTCTTGCTTCAGTTCTGAAAAATAAAATAATACAAAATAAAATCTGGTAAATATTTAAAAGGGGTATGCAGTTTTTTACTTTATAAGTATGTGTTCTGTAGCAAAGGCATTTCTTCAGGGCAAGCCTTTTCAAAACACAGAGAGACTTGTTAAGTCTTAGGAGTTAAGTCAGGCATGTCTTGAGTTCTGTTTAACCTTCTCGGATTGGTTTGAATCGACAGCGCTTGGCAGACTTTGACTACAGAGAAAAAAGGCATGTTCCTTAGGGAATACTCTGGAGCGAAAGCTCAAAAGACCCGCTGTAGGAAGGAGACTTTCGTTGTAATAGCTGTGCATTCGTTCATGTGCCAAGAGCTTAAAGGATCATTAAGTACTATCGGCTTTCTTGCCTTAAAATGTGAGATAGTGAACTCAGTGTATCTGAAGTGGGTGGTAGGTAGTACTCAAGGGTGTCAGCAGTTTAAAAGTGATCTGGAGCATTCCTCTAGTGTGACATGCACAGCTGCACATCCTTGAATGCTCTTGGTAAGAAAATGTACATTTTTTAAATGCATGAAACGTCCGACTAGAATTAAACCTGCCTTCAGTATATTACAAAAAATAAGCTGTGCATATAACTCCAATAACTCTATATCCGTCACTCTTTAAACCATGTCTTAACCCTGACTTGACTTAATCCCTCCACTTAAACTGTCTAAAAATGTAATGCCCAAAACCATGAGAGGCACAACAACATTGCGTCAGAAAAAATGGATGTATATAGAGCAAGTCAATACATGTCTATCTGAAAATGGACACTTTACTCATCTGCAGACAACAACAGGAGACAGATGACAGAAATTGCTCCTGGTCAAATTCTCCATGGTTTGTTACAAACATGAATGGAGGTAATCACAAGGTAAATATGCATTATGGTTGAGGTCAAACATCTCTAGCATAAGCTGTTGTCAAATATCCATGTCAAACCATGTCTTTGTAGAAGCTATCCAACCATAAAATTATTTGTCTGCTGTTATTTTAAAGAAGTCTAAGACTAGAAACATACTCTACACTGTTGCAAAGACCACCTTAGACCAGCAGCCATTCTGGTTTGATGCTGGTGGACAAGTACAGCAATGCTGTAAAGCCATTCATCAACAAAAAATGTTGGTTGACCAAGGTGGTCTTCGTGGTGAAGCTGGTTGACCAAAGAACAGTTGCTTTGGCAGCCGACCTGAAAGACAAAACTTAGTGTTATGCTAATGTCCACTATAGCACCACCTGCTGGAGTGCAATACATACTAGTGTTTTTATGAAATGTACTATAAAACATTATGGGATAAAAAGGTTATTGTACGTTTCTTTACTTAAAACATTTTAAAGTCAAATTCATGTACTGAAATTTCGGTAATGCAGAAGAATATTATTGTGATGGCATATAAACATACATATAAGTTTTTCAATAAACTACTGGCTAAAAATACTCAAAAAACTGACAATTATTTCACCTTTTGGCTTGTGTTGTGCTGATGTCTGGAAGTGAAAATTGAAATCATATACTAGTGCGTGTGTGTTTGTGTGCACGTGAGAAAGTGCGAAAGCCCATGAGAGGCAGCGGTGTTCATCTGTAGGTCAGGAGGTGGCTGTTTGTAACCTGTGTTCTGCACCAGATGAGAAAAACAGAGAACACAAGCTTGCAGCAGACCCCTGATGCTACAGACGCCTGTAACAAGCTGAGCAGAAACCTTGAGCATGTCTGAAACCGAATGAATAATGCCAGAACAAACACCGCACAGAAAGCACTACAGAATGCCAGCGTTCGCATCACGAAAACATCATATTCATCCAATGGCTAGGTTTTCACAAATGTTTTATTTGTATGAATCTTCCAGATTAAATTAACATTTCTCATTTGCATTTGTAGACCTATAGAAGTGATTGAACTACTTGTATCAACCTATACTTAAACAAACAGACAGACAGATACTTCAAGAAGATCCATCATTTAAGGGACAAGTCCATGCCTCTATTTTGAACATGAGCCAACTAATAATTTTTTCCCTTACAAAGCAATTTGGGGAATATTTATGTAGCTCACCGTCTCCGTCTATACGAAGCTTTGGAAAACAGTACAGATCCTAACATGAACTACATTGCGTAACTCAGCAAAAGACCTTTGTTGAGGTTTGGCAGACAGACTCTGAAAATTAATTGAGATGCTTATTTTTGATTTTAAAAAAAGATAAATTTTACTTGGAAAAACACACATTTGTCGACATACTCATGAATTGTCTAAAAGCTAGGAGGAAGAGCGAACTGATAGAAAAAAAGACACAAAAAGATTGTCTTGCAATTTATCAAACACAGGCAGAAAGGCCAATAAATATATAGAGAAGCCCTTGGGGAAAACATATAATGTTCAACATCTCAAGGCCCCTAAAGGCTGATTGAGGAGATATACGAACAGAGCAATATTGTATATATCACTCCAAAACATCATTGTGTTATTTTATTTGACATCATTTGTGATCACATTCCAACCAGAATGTAAATATTAAGTTACAGAGGCAACCTCAAGTTCAATATTCACGCTTTCTGGATCAGACTGAACTTCGCTGATTAAGATAACACTAACAACACCAATGAATCCACTTTGTTCTTAACAAACGTAGCATTTCTGTGACATCTGGGTCATCCTTATAACATAAAAGGCCAGTAAAAGGGCAAGACAACACCAGAAATTGCTCCAACATGGCTGTTTAGTGTCTTGTAAAAAGTTCTTGTAAAAATTTTACAGGGTTTTACCGTGCTGGGCTGAGACTGCCCCCGACCACAGCCAGCCTTCAAGTAAGACCTTCAGAGACCAAACAAAAGCAAGAACCTGGACCAGCTGGTAGGCAAACGTCTCTTTTGACCACAGCATCTGTGCATCGACAGCCTTTAAACTGGTCAGAATCAATAACACTCAACCCGATATAAGACCGCAAACCACTTGCAGTCTGAAGACACTTACGTCATGGTCGCACAAAAACATCATGATGAAACAGAGTGAAATATGGTGTTATGACTGAAAAAAACCCATGCCCTTAGTGATTTTTAAAGTATGATAAAGGCACACACAAAACCCAAGCTCACTATTTGACAGTTTAAATATTGTGTAAACCTGACTACAGTCCAAATTTCCCACTTTAAATTAGATCCTGCTGGTTGTCACAACAAACAGCATGCTGTGTGAAAATTCAGACTTACAAAGGCTTGTGAATAAACAATCACACCTTATCTGGTTGGGGACGAGACTGAAAGGGCTGAATGTGTTTCTGTTTATTGAAGTATTTGTTGTCTTTTAGTAGACTGTGTGTAATAAATGCTTTTACGTCTTTAAAGTGTGTTTGGAAGGCATTATATTTTATGAGTGTGTGACAATAGAAACACATTTAATTTGATTAAATTATTCTAAAGTTGAAATGGATAATAAAAAAAGTTTATCTAGCTATCCACCTGATGAGGACATAATGACTTGTATGGCTGTTCCTTATCGTACAATGTCTAAGTGAGTTAACCCACCTGGACTAAATTAGTCTGATTCATGACTATCAGAAAGAAAGACAAGAATCTCTCATTCAAATAATCGGAAATCATATGGTACATTCTAAACGGAACGGAACGTTCCTAAACATTTTAATTCTGCCAAGTTCCAAACCTGCAAGAACTTCATATTTAGAACGCAAATGAATATTTCTGATGAAATTCAAGAGCTGTCTGATTCTAACCCTGCATAGACAGCAAGGGAACTACCAAGGCCCAGAAAGAAATTATTAAAATAGGTCATGTGACATCAGCGGTTCAACCACAATTTTATGAATCTATGAGAACAAAATTAACAAATTTATTCACAAACTTGCTGTCTTTTCTTATTACCTTTCTGGGCATTAAATGCGTCAATTGCACTGCTGTGCAGGGTCAGAAAGCCTTTGGATTTCATCAAATTAAAATTTCATCATCAATCCTAAACGAAGGTCTGTAGTTTGAAGCAACATGACGGTAAAGAAATGAATGACAATTTTTATATTTGGGTGAACTATCCCTTTAAGACTTTATAATAATGATAATAATACAAATGCAAAACAAGCAAAGAAAAGAAAGGGTTAATTTCTTGATAACAGATGTCTTCAGAACCAGCTGATTTAACTTTAGAACATAGCTGACCTCTGTTTCCACTTGAAAGCCTGTCATTATTCAAGACCAGTCAAGCAGAGTTTAGAGATACTTGACAACTCACAAACAAGCAGAGACCCAAAAAAGACAGTAAAGAGAAAAAAGCTGACAGCACGATGGTTTTATCATCATTTACCATGAAGCCATTTGTCTTGCTTGCCATAATTCAAACAGCAACCATTAGTCATGAATCTAAAAAAATAATAATAATAAATTCTCTCAACATATTTAGAGGAAACTATACAAACATTACACTTAGCAATGCAGTATGAGATGCTGTATCAAGTTAGTCAAGGCTAAAAATGTCTGTCTGCTACACACTACAACAATAAGCATGCCAAACTGAACCAGTCCATTAACAGCTTTATCTTATAAGTTAACCCAAGCTAATTAAATCCACATACAGTAATTAGTTCTGCAGAGATATTATAATCATGTTCTTTAAACAGCAATGTGTGTGCCACATTTGGCCCATGTGTTCCAATGGATTATTTATTTTCCCAGGCTGGCTGGTGATGATGTCACTCATAGTGCCCACAGGTCAATGGTCCCCATTGTGTGCCAGTAGAAACAGGTTGTATTGTTGAATAGCCCAATACATGAGTGTGTGTTTAAGTACCCATGAACAGAATGACATCATGTGGCATATGTTTCAGTGCGGAACACAAGTAGCGATGTTGGGGCTGCTATTCTAGTCTCAGCTACCCACCATTTTTTTAAAGATAAATTACAATATATTCATAGTTTTAAGGTTTCCCTCCGGGCAAAACAGTGCCAAGAGCTCTATTATGTCCAAATCTACAGCAGGCCTGCTCTTGGGACTACTCCTAACTCACGGCGGGTGTTTTCCTTGGATGACTGAGGTTTTTTTTTTTTTCAGCCTGGATGCGGGAAGCCATTGAAGCGTTCAGATCTGTTTATCAAAAGAGAATGTTACTTTCAGAAAGAAAAAGGGGGACAATAATGGAAAGCGAGCATAGTGTACCAACTTTCCCTTTTTAATTATTACAGATGCATAAATCATATTGATGCCAGGTGTTCTCATTATTTTTCTTCCTTGCTAACATAATATTACCATGGTTTCTGCTTCACTGTTTGGATCAACAGCCATTTGAGGAGACAAAGCTCCCCGCAATTTGTCATTACAGGCAGCTGTGCGCTGTTTACAATCTCAGAAGGCCTCAACAGGAGTGTCAAACCCACAAGAAAAATTGTCATATTTGTGGCATGTTTATATCTAGACATCTCATCTGAATCTCACGACCACTGCAAAGCTCTTTGGATGTAAAAAAAACCCACCAAAGAAACTTGATGATTAGGCCATTTCTTGATTTATAGTTTTCCCCCCAGCTGTCTGTCTGCCTGACATTGACATTGCAGATTACATTACAGCGGTGATTGAGTGTAACATAAGTGGTAATACATTACGAAACTCACTGGCCTGGAGGCATTAAGGGGGCCTCAGAAGTAAAAGGTGCCAACCTCCAATAAAACCCCCTCAAGATACAGGGACACAACCAGGCAGGTTCACGTTAACACAGTCAAAACAAACCAATGAAGTCATTGGTATTGTTCAGCGAGAAAGCACCAATATTTGTCATTTAAGGTTTTTTGTGGCAAGATGTGGCCTCAAACAAGCTAATATTAACTTAATATAACCTATATATAAGAGACAGTTCACTTAAAAATGGTTCTGAAGAACCCAGAAGATGATATTTTGAAGAATGTTTCAGCTACAACTTCTATGCAATGAAAGTCAAAGGGGTTCAAAAGAACAAAAAAAAACTACTTATTTTTTTTTTTACACAGGATTTGAACAGAATGAGATTCAGCTAATAAGTCCAGTATTTCATTTTTGGTGAACTATCCTTTTATGACATCACTGAATTCAACCATATTGTGGTCACGTGATCCCAACCTTAGTGTCTAATAGAAAAACTATTAAACTATTAAATTCTGGTTAGAAAACTAGCACAATCATTCATGCAAGACTTCAAGGCGTAGCTACATTATGTTATTCATGTAGAAACATATGGTTCTATTTTAATTCATCCTTAGTCACAACAATCCTAAATTCAAAGGCATTTAATAATAACTACAATGGAAAAGACAATCGTTTGGTTTTTGTTATTCAGCAAGTGATAATCTTGAGTTTTATGGAAAACAAGAGCGTTAGCCAAAAATGATCTTCTACGGGGCTAATATATAAAACAAATGTTTAATAGTTTACATTGTGATGCCAAGCAACCTTATGGGTTTTACAGAAGGGATATTATCAGTGATAACTGTGTACTGTAAAAAACAAGCGCTTTTAATATGTGACATGATGCTTTTGTTTTAGGCTCAACAAGACTGTGAGATCAAAGAAATCTGCATGCATCCAATTCAAACAGATGAATCTAGTTGGAAAAAAGACACCAAACAAAAGAGCGCAATTCATCAAATCTGTCAAAACATTCAAAGCAACTCAAGTACAGTAAAAGCAGCTTCGGCCAACACAACAGAAGATACGCTTTCAAAAGCTTGACATCGCAAACGTGTTTGTCATCGCAGCAGTGAAAAGTTTGTTTACGTGCACTTTTCACACACCTCCATGGTGGGCGGCATCCACATG
This sequence comes from Enteromius fasciolatus, assembly GCA_032361145.1. Classification (NCBI taxonomy): domain Eukaryota; kingdom Metazoa; phylum Chordata; class Actinopteri; order Cypriniformes; family Cyprinidae; genus Enteromius; species Enteromius fasciolatus. The sequence goes on from JAUMHR010000031.1 coordinate 1,088,945, forward strand.
ATGTCATCCGTCAGAATTACTGGCGATCATATTTTCATCACACGTTTTGATTTCACTAAAACAACAGAACCCGCACGAGCACAAGCTGTTTTATTACACTGGCATAACAGATGTAAATTTTAAAATAACCTGGCGTCCACCTCACAAAGACAAGTGCTGGTTATAAACCTATAGTACCTGGAGAAACGCTGTTTTTGCATGACTTAACTATTCGGTCTGAACCTGTGGAGCTTAAATGGGCTTTTCATGGCACGCTGTAGCACACTGACTCTCAGTGATTACATTCAGTCTTCAGCTGGATTTAATAAACCCGTTCATCTGTCAGTCTGACCGTAAAATCTGAGCTCATAAAGCCAAGTCTACCTTTCTGTAGGTTTGCGGAGATCACAGAGGGTTGATTAAAACAACTGAACAGAAAAATGAGCTAAAACTACTCTTAATGAGCCCAAGGAGTATGTGTCGTGGTTCTGGGATTAACAAGATAGATGAAACACGAGAAAACAGGCGTTTGGTAACTGACACAGTCCTTGTGGTTTGTTCTTTCGAGTCTCTTATAAGCTTTTTTCACTTTTGGAAAAAGTATAAAGAAACTTCAGTAGTTTCAATGATTGAGATCCACTAAAATCACTTGTTTATGACTGCTGTTATTTAATCAGTATAACAAACACTTTTTTATTATTTAGATTTACTTTCTGCCACTCTATAAACTGAAAAATCATTATACTGATAACAACAAATATTTATACATTATGAATATTTAACAATTTGTAATTTTACAAATAATAATAAATATTACTGTAATATGTAATAGGGCAATTATACTTATATAGAGTTGTTTTGCGATATAAATAGTCATAAATGTATTTTCTGGCTTTATGGTAATATCAATTAGCCTTTTTTTAGCCAACAACTGATATTAAAATAATATACAGTAGCATTAGATTTCTATTCTAATGGTCACAAATTCATTTTCTGATCGATACCAGTTAGCCAATAATTATTTTGTTTCAGCATTTAATTACAATTAAATGTGGAAATTAAATTATTTAAAAAATATATATATTACAATAAAAACGACTATTTTGTGTCAAAACAATTAAATTTAAAAAACAATAATTTTTCTACAAAAAGGGCAATGAGCAAGCATAAAATCGTATGCAGTATATTTTTTGTTAATTATATATACTCCTTAATAACATCAAATTTATTTTTAATTGACATCAACATATCCTGCATGCCTTAATGGCAATACTATAAAAATGTGTGCAAAAAAACACAAACAAGAAAATCTAGTTTCTAATATGGTACGAGAGAAAGCAAAAAGCTGATTATAGCAATGTTGCCTGATAAAGCCCTGGGTGATATTGCAAATTTGGCAAGTTTTAACTAAACATGCTCCCATTCTACAAATCAAGCATAAACACAATTTAATTGCAGAAGTCAAAGAACATCAGGTTTAACATAAGCATCATTTGTCAAATCCATCTGCTTGTGCATAATGCACATGCAAAGGAAACATTTGCCAGTTTTAAAGAATTCAGAAACAAATTCAGGTCAGTATACACTTGTTTGTGGGGATGATGGCATCTTCTACCTTCTCCCAAGATTGCTGGAACTAATTGCCCTCACATCTGCCACAAATCTGTTAAACATGTGTTTGGACAAAACAGCAAGAACGGGTGAGGTGCTTCATGCAGCAATCAGTATCCAGTGTTTAACATGTGTGTGCATCCACACTGGTTCAGCCCTCAAGTTTGGAAAAACAGCAGTAGTGTGATTTAAAGGCAGGGTGTCAAAATAGTTAATTGCTGAAGTACCTGCACCTGCTTCTATATACAGAGTAAAACTTAAAACAACAGCGGCTCCCAGAGGGAAACACTAAACATATTGATAAAACATTTGCAAAAATGAACTTTTTTTTTAATCTATACAATAAGCTCCTTATACATTTCCTATGTGTAAGAGAAAATTTACATTTCCATCACCTAACGTTACTTTAATATCACATCTTTAAAAATGAAATATAAAAGTTAGACTGATTTACAATAAAAATATACATTAATTAATTACATTTTGATGTCTTACCTATCAGCAGCATCCCCGAGCCGCTCTCCCCATCTGGTGTTTCAGTTGGACCGCGGTCCAGGACGGTGGCTTTTACCAGAGTAAACACAACAGCTGTCCACAGCACCGACGAGAGCATCATTTCTGCCTAATTTATAAAGCCGTAAGACAGGCACTGTGATTGTTCAACGCATTTTAATAGCTTGAAAGTTAATGAGAATTGTCAGCTTGTCTTCCGTTGAAGTTTGGCCGCTTTACCGCCGCGCTTCAGTGCTCAGAGTCTGTCCTCACCTTGCAAACACCGCGCGCTTGCCGCCACACACCTTCATCACTACAGTATTTGCTCGAGGGGCTCCGCCCACACACTCGCCACGGGCCAATGAAAAGCAGCATTTTAAAGCTCATTAACATCTCGAGAATGGATGTGGAGGACAGTGCCGGAAGAAAGTGCTAATCAAACAATGAAACGGCAAATGAAGCATTTTAAAACATAGCAATACGTCACTAAATAATAAATAAATAACACATATTTTCATATATGACAATATGATATAACCCGTATAGCCTATGTGTATGAGTTACAGTGTTTTAAGAGCAACATTTCTACTTGTGCTTATGTACTAATTCAAAATTATGAAATGACGTGAGATTTATTTATAAGTCACTGCACACAAATATCAGCTAAATGAAATGCACAGATAAATTAAATAAATAACGAAAAGATTAAATTAAGACAATTTTTTTTTCAAAGTTTTATTTCCACATATCTCTTAATTCAGTGATACTGAATTTCATACAAAATGTAAATGGTAGAAATTATAAGACTGATAAGAGTCAATGAGCAGAAATATACGGCATCATAGATCGATCATCAGATCACAGGAGTGAGGCAGACGTCTCTGTGCATCGCTCCACTGTTTTCAACAACTCCTTCACAACAAACTGAGAAGTGAAGGGTCTTCTCAAGTGTATCAAAGATTGTTTCTAAAAAAAAAAAAATCAACAGCCAATTAACTCCTCATAGAAAAACATGGATGAAGGTATACAATTTCCTACATGCACATATGTCATCATAACATGCAAACATGACATCATCCAAAGAGGTTAGCCACAGGTCAGTTGGACAAAGTATACAGCACACAGACACAAACTAGTGCTGTAATACATTTGGCACCTGGCATATATATATATATATGTATATATATATATATATGTATATCTTTTTTTCAGTTTTTATTATTTTTCTTTAAAGAGGAAAGGTGATGTCTAAATAAAGGGAAGTTCTATTAGGTTCACAACACTCATCTCCATCCCAAAACGGAAATAGTGACCAAAGTTCACTAGGACATCACATACTGTAAAAAAATAAAGAAATCAAATTGTCTTTACTTTAACCTTTCTTTAAGTGACAGGTTGCGTGACACAACATCAATTCCCCAATTCCCTAGTGCAACCAGTACAAATACCATTACATAAACAGTTATACTTTCAGGGGCCACATCAATATCAAGCACAATCAGCAATGCTTCTGCATTAAAATCTGGCATTTTTAGGTGAGCTACACATCCTGTATATATAAAGATCTCAGTGAAATGGTGAATTGGTCCCATTGGTGCTAAAGCTAGATTGTGTTGAGTGCAGGTAAAGCTACAGGATGAGGAGCACTCCTAAAGTGTCGTCTTGTTGCATAGCCCTACTGTACTTCAACAGTCAACATTTCCCTGCATTTAGATACGATAAAGCACAACAGTCAGGTTCCACAGGTAAAAACTCCATTCATTTTTTTCCACCGTTGAGATTTTTAAGCAACAAATCCTGATATAAAGAACTAATTAGCATAAAGAGATTCATTTAACAATCATTAAAATCATGTAAGATGTGTTTTATTTATTTAGCTTTTATACTATAAATCAGAAAATTGTGTTTTTGGATACGGTTTTGCTTCCCATGAAAACAATGAATGGTAAAACACTTCCAGAACCATGGCCGCTGTAAACACAGACAGCCACTGTTGCGCTCTATTGCAGGCTCACCCTAAAAAATACCACCATGTAATAAACTCTTTAGATACAAAAGACACAGCCAAAGTCGACAAACTGAAGACATGGGCAGGATCAGAGTAAAATTTATATTTTAAATTAATTAACTCTCATTCAAAACATTACAATATATCACTAATTGAGAAGAGAAAACAACATATTCTCTATTTAATATAGTTTTCACTGAATCTTTTTGTGTGGTGTATAATAGATACTATAAAAATTCGACAAAGCGCTTCAATCTGTCTCAACATCTTCCTCGTTTACTAAAAGAGAAAGATATGAGCTCATAATATGCCCTCTGGAAACAACACTGACATCAACAGCAACCAACAAATACAACCTCTCAGTCTTCAATAACTCAACTGCATTAGCTTTTTAATATATCATCTATTTTCCCCTGAATCGTTTCAATAACACACTCTGAAAAGACCGACATCGTCAACATCCACCTAAACTTTACAACGCTACAGTCTTAGTTTTGTGCAGTCCCTTTCCTCAAACACATGCTGAAGTACATCTAAGAAACAAATATCAGCAACATTTAACCTACAGCGTACAGCATCTGTTCATTGCCTCTTTTAGGCCAAATGCTTCGTAATGCATCACGCACCAATGTGGCAATAAAATCCAAAGTTTAGGCACTTGTTATCTTACATCTCGAGAGTAAGAAAAGGATTAGACCTTATGTAATGTCCAGCTACACTCGGATCATTTACAAGGTACAAAATGGAACACTGTGAAAAGATATTCAATCTACTGCAATCTGATAGAAAAGTGAGTTTAATTTGGCCTTTTTTTCCGTAGGTGGGAGCAGACCGTCTGTTCCACTCACGCTAGAGAAAGAAGTAGAATACTGCAGCGCAAACCTTAAGGTTGTGTGTCCACCAAAGAGTTTTTTTAGCCACCGGAAATGCCAGCAACTCTTCTGAAAATGCCCAGTTGAGGATACTTGAGAGCGCTTTGGAGGCTTTGTTAATGTTTTTATATTTAAATTATAATTTTTTTATATTAATGTTGTAATCTGGGGGTGTGAGATGATAGTTATTCAATCATTGAATGTGATGGTATTTGTTCAATTCATCCTGTTATCCATAAAAAGTAACAGTGATGAATTTTACCCAAAGATGAACACTGTTCAACTCAGCTTAAAACAGACGCTTGCTGCCACGCCACACTAAAACATGGTGCTCCCACTGGAAACAATCAAAACTGTATGCTGGATTCAAACAAATTGAATGTTTTGGTGGACACACTCCCAAAATCCCTAGAAATAACTTTTCAGTCATTGTGTCCTGTGCAAAGAGAACCTTTCAAATCTCACCATCTAAAGGTCTCATTTTTTCCACACAACTGTTTCCACCATAGCTTGTGTTTTTGGGCATCTTCCTCTCTGAGGTCTGAGGTTTTGATCACAGGCACAGCTGATGTGACCATCTCCCTGTATGTGACCCTTGTGGAATCAGCCCTAATGAAAAATTAAGAGAACTGGGGAGCGTCACTTGATGCTAAACTCTTCAGCTCGAAACCTATCCTCCAAGCACTTTCCATCAAACCGCAACTTTCATAAACAGTAACAAAGACGTCTGTTACTTTCTAAACAAGAGAAGAACACCTTTATAAAACCATATAGGCTCAAGCTGATGGTAAACAGTTGTAATAGTGTAAACTGCAACTCTTGTTTCCCTCCAAAATTGGCTCTTCCTGTAAGGGCGAAGATGATAAAGCTCATGCTAGATTGAATCATGCTAACACCAGTCATCTCTCTCAGTCTCCTGGTAGCTTCCAGATGCTCTACCGCTCGACCCAGGTGCTGCGTTCACTCCGAGGGAGTAGTGATACCCGTTGGGGACTCCGCTCTGGCTGCGTGAGAGCAGCGTGGAAGTTGGGGCCGCACCTGATGAAGTGTGGGCGATGGAGGCTGCAGTCCTGGGGGAGCGGCCCGTGCCGTACGTGCTCAAGGCATCGTGGAAGTCGTCCGATTCAGACAAGTGCAAGTCTTGCTGGAAGGGACCTAAGTTGGGGTCAGAGCCGATACGAGTGACAGGCACGGGAGTTAGGCGGTGGGTGCTACCGCTGAGTAGGGCATCGTGCTCTGACAGGCCACGACTAAGGCGAGTGGGGCAGGGCCCTGTAGACTGGGCAGTGTTGAACTGGACCGGAGAAGAGTTGGCAGTCTTGTAGGCAACAGCAGGCCGAGGGGTAAGGGGCGTTTGTGGGAGCTGTCTACGCCCGCGGCAGGGTGTGCTGGTGCCTGAGGTATGAACGACTGAAGTTCCTTTAGCTGTGTTAACGCCCTGAAACGCAAGGGAGAGAAAGCGTGAAGCCACATTAACACCAAACATTACACATTTTACTTTCACTTTGCGTTTGCTCAAACTACCGAAGAAAACACACTAAATAACAGTTCAAAAGATCAAGACCTACGTTTACTGGTTGAATGTGAGACAGTTTTAACCAATTTGGGCTTGGTGGTGGGACTAAGTGTCAATTATCATCCCTATTTGGCTTAAAGAACTAAATGCATTGAATTCTTCTGACCAAGGTTATAATAGTTTTGGATTTTTCATTAGTTTTAGTTATTATTTCGTTTTGATATTTGTTTTCAAATTCAGTTAGTTTTAATTAGTTTTTAGAGGCAGATTTGCTAGTTTTTTATTAGTTTTTATATTTTGAAATTGCTTAGTTTTAGTATAGTTTTTATTAGTTACAGTGTTAGTTTTAGTTTATTTTTTTGTAAATTAGCAATCAAAATCAAAATAGCAATAAGTATTGTATAATAAAAACTGTAATATAACTGTTTTCACTGATATATTTAATGGATTCTGTTGTCAGAAAATTTGAATGAATATGAAATAGTGACTGAAATGCACCCCATTATTAGGCCTATTAAACTAACTCTATTTTACAAGATGTTAATCTGGATTAAAATCCTTATTTATAATCAAGCCATTGTCTGATTAAGTTACATACACATAAGATATAGACAATGGCTATGCTGTGATTTTGGCTATATTTGCATATAAAATAGAGTTAGAAGCAACATAATATATATTTTATCCAAAAGCCCTGCTCCTCTCAGCCGCTCGCTGAACAGAATAGATGCAGAGAGAGAGGTGCGAGCGCTGGGAGAACAAAAACTCGTGCGGCACTACCAGAGACTCTCTGAAGTTTGTCCAAGAAGTCGCTAGATTTGTCGCTTTTTTTTTGAGATTTTAATAAAAAAACAGCTTTACTGACGAGATGCGCATAATATACTGTATAGTTCGATATATATCACCCAGCCCTAGGACTCTGCTATTTTCTTCCGACTTTTCGCGGCGTGGACAGACTGTGGACACGTGACGTCACAGACTACGTGGTGCCATACGAGTCAAACACCTGGCTTAAAACTGGCAGCGTGAAGTAAATAGATATAAATTCAATCTAAAAGGCTTATTTACAAAGACGAAAACAAAGGACGTTTTTGCTATAATATTAGTTCGTTTAAGTTAGTTTTGTATACACACAAAACAGTTTTAGTTAGTTTTCGTTTTTTTTTTACTCTTGTTTTTATTTGTATTTCAGTTAATGAAATGCATTTTCAATTCTAGTTTTAGTTTTTTCATTCGTTTTCGTTAACTATAATAACCTTGCTTCTGACGAATCAATATTGTCAAAACGTGAGGATGTAATCACGTATGCTACGGAGCCTCCGAATATCACACCACGTTTTAAAGCATTTAGATAGGATTAGCAGTTGAAAAGTTATTAAACATTAAAAAACAATAGCTAATTGTAGCCTAGGCAACTGTCTCTGTCTTTGAAGGTTAAATTCTAAAGCTCGTTATAGCAGGATGGATTCTGATTGGCTGTTATTGTTTGTATCTTTTACAAGCTGGAAAAAAAACCAAATGATTCCAACGATACTGTTTCTCTGTGACTTTATTGTTATATTTGTGGTGTGGACTCTGCTTTTCTTTAATATTGAGAATGATTTTTAGAACTACTTCTTTATCGGTATCTTTATAGTTTTCGTGCTTGGTGTGAACAGCTTTATGTCAATGCCACTGAGGGATGTGTGGAAGCTGGAGGAAAGCACCTGACCTGTTTAAGCCTGTTTGGGTCATGGGGTTCTCCAGGTGATGTGGATCTGCTGGGCCCGGCGGACACGCTGTGGCCATGTTCGTGGCCGCCATAACGGTCGCAAGAGTAGTATCGCTGCTTCCTTTCCACTGCTGAGGATGAATGGTGCTTCCTCTCGTGGGAACGGCCGCGGTCTCGCTCCCGTGCTCGTTCCCTTGGCAGTGACTCAGTGTTTGGATCTACTGTTGTGTATAAAAATACATCACATATATTAATCAGGCAAGTCCTATTCACAGCAGAACTGTGCATTTTTAAATGTTCAAATATCATGTTCTGTGGCCCTTTTAAAACATTTCTTGTTTGTTTGAATGTTGCAACCAGCCCAACATAGCAACAGTGGTGTGAGAAAGTTAAAATGGGAATAACAGTGAAACAGATGAGCGGGATCTGTTTGCCCAGCAAATAAAAAGATAATGAGGTTGTTTTGTTATTCAAGTGGTGCAATCACAACAATAATTTACTATATCTATTAAATGACATATGCAAACTACTTGTAAAAAGTTTTAAAAAATGCATTTTTCTAATTTGTTTTTTGGAGGAAGAAGTATTTTATGCTCAGCAAGGTTGTATGTATTATACATAACACTGTAATATTGTAAAACAGTACAGATTTAAATAACTGTTTTCGACTCAAAAATGTATAATTTCAGAATAAATTAAATGATAAATTATTCATTTTCTCTGCTTATATTCTCCCCAATAAATTAAGGTATCCATACACTGGGGCCATTTAACTGGTTCATAAACATCAGACACTGCTGCCCAAAACCAACCTGAAACAAAACACCAGAGGGCACTTACATATCACAACAAAATTTGTCTGTGTGCATGTGTGAGCCCTGCTTTGACTACAGAGACACAAAAACACGTAGAGGAAGATGTATGTGGGTGTCTGTATGCATTTGAAATCCGAGTACAAACACACCCAACTAAAATGAGCTTTCAGTGGACTGATGTATTGCTCTGTTTCAATTCAGTCAAAGCTGACGGATCTATTAACAGCAGAGCCAGACTCCGACTGAGAAACATGTTTGTGCTCCAGTGTTTCTGAGAACAGAAAAGAAAAAAAGGAATCTTGTAATAAAGAAATAACAGGTGGTTCATTTTGTCATCCTGAAAGTGCTCTCCTCGTAAGGCACCACAAGCTGCTTTTTCCGACTGCTGACTTTCCCAGTCATGCCACAAACTGACCAAGAAACAAAAATGTAAAAAATCAATCCGTTCAAAAGCACATTTTCTAGCTATGGTCTGTAAGCCCGGCTCTCAGTCAAACAGAGAGGTTGACAAAGTAAATCCAACACCAAAGTGCTTAGGAGAGCAATAAAGAGTCTTTTCCTCGATAACCTGATCACTGTAATCCTTAAAAGAATTTACATCATGCTAAGCAAAGGAAGCTGGGATTTTCAAATAGTACTCCATATTTCTTCATAATCTTTAAAGATCATAATATATGGCAAATGGCACATTTTACACCATATACACACAATTGTGTAGACGCAATTATGAGTTATAAAGTTTGAATTGACACTTTATATCTCGGAATTCGGAACTCACAATTGTGTGATACAAAATAACAATTCTGACGTTTTTCTCAGAATTGTGAAATATAAACTCTCAGTTGTGAGATATAAAGTCGCATAAGTTTATATCTCACATTTCTGAGAAAAAAAGTCAGTATTGCGAATTTAAAGGAAAAGGACGTGACATGTGACCAGGTACGGTTTCCCATACTAGATATTTGAGCTCTGCGTTGAACCCATCCAAGTGCACACACACACAGCAGTGAGAAGTGAACAACCACGCACACAGCCAGTGCTGTGGCGCCCGAGGAGCAGTTGGGGGAACCGTGCCTTTTTATTTTTTTTACTAGAGTAGAAAGGAAAGGAGAAGTAGAAAGGAATTATCAAGCCCACCTGCTGGCGGTGGCTGCTCCTCACTTATGGCTCGATCCAGCGATTTGTGCTTCTTGTCTCTACGCCGCTGGCAGCGGTGATGATGATGGTGATGATGATGATGAGCTCTCTCCCTCTCTCTCTCCTGAGCGAGGGTCTGGCCCAGGGCCATCTTGGGCCTCTCCAGGTCATAATCGCTCAGATTGACCTCTCGCGCCCCTCTCTGAGGAGTCAACGAGGACGTAGACCGCCGCATGGGACTCACGTCTGCGATAGGCTGCGTGGTGGAAATAAAGAGTTACCGTGTAAAAGATGAAGAAAGGAGATGGAGGAGAGGACACATTCAGTATCTAACACAGTACTAGAATGAGTCTCAGAGCACTAGACCTGTCACAACAGATGCACAAAACACCAGCTGAGCATGAAAACACACTTCCACTGAAGAGCGACGTTCAGCCCGCTCCTGCGGACACACGCACCCATCGGAGAACAGTGGAACACCGCCACGCTCGATGCAAACACTGTTTGAATGCTGTCATCGAATCGTCTTTTACACACGGACTGGACGGCTGGAATAGTTGCTGCATGAACTATCCACAGCCAAGCAGTGGTCACTGATCTATAAAGAGTCAATGGTGCTTTTCTTGCTTAACTGTTTCTGGTCTAGATATTCTACAGTGTGTTGATAGTATCGAAAGGTTATTCACTAAATGTTAAATTGTCACTTTAGACCAGATTCTTTAGAAAATCCGTGACCACTCCTTGGTGATGACTGGAATTTTCACCTTTGTGAGTCTTTTACAAAGACTCATTAGTGCCGCCCAGTGGCATAAGCATAAAGAACCTCTACGAAGCAGTGTGTCCCCTCTTCTCATAGTTTAAACAGCATGAAAAGTTTCTTTTGAAGTGCGCAAAATCCCTACGTTTTTGCATAAAACCATGAGGTTTTCAGTGGTTAGAATTTTCCCCACATTGCAATTTATTTTAAAATAAATTGCTTATATTTAGCAAAGATGCATTAAATTGATCAAAAGTGACAACATTTATTATTATTAAATAAATTATGTTCTTTAGAACTTTTCATTCATTAAAGAACCCTGAAACATATTTTACATTGCAATATTAATTCATAATATTACTGATTTTACTGTATTTTTGATTAAATAAATGCATGCTTTGTTAAGACTTTTTCCAAAAACTTTTTTTTTTTTTTTTTAAACATACATATACATATACATGATAATAACCACATATATGGCTGAAAGGTATGTGAGGAGAGGACTGCACTATTCAAATGATACACAACTCACTAAGTGAAACACACTCATATTTACAGTTAGCACCAAACAACATCCAAGATAAAATAAGCATCGCATTTTAGTATTTGCTTTTTGTATTCCTACTGTATAACTAAACTGTGGTTAATCTATTCCATTAGTAAAATAGTTACCCACAGTGATGAACTACTATATATGTCTTGTGTAGTGCATGTTAGTTTTGTGTTTACCTCACAAGGCTAATATAAATTGTGGTTTTAAAGTTTATTGGACTCCTAAAAGAGTGTGAACTCTAAAAGAGCTGGAATGGATAAAGCACACACAAGCCAACATAGAAATGGAGTGGCTGGCAGGGAGAGATAGAGGGAGAAAAAGAGAAATTGATTGCAGGTGGAACACTTGTACATACTGCTAGATACGTTCCGGCGGTGTGGCGTAAGTGGCTCCGCTGTTGGACGGGAAGAGGAAGAGGACACATAGGTGAGGAGAGCAGGGCAAACAGCTGTGGTACTCATGGACACAGTAACAGAGTGAGACAGGAGGAGAGAGATCACAAAAGAGGGAGTAAGAACGAGTGATGTTTATGAAAAGTCTGGATATCAAGGTCCAGTATGGTCAGAAAAAGGGTGCCTAAAAAATTAGGGATGGTAGATTAGAGATTGTTTTGAAATAAAAGGTGGAGAAATGAGTTCAGTGAGTTTGATGTTATAAAGACTGGTGAAGAGAAAGAAGAGACAGACAGGACAGGACAAGACAAGACAGGACGAGACTAAAGACAAGGCATTATAACAAGGATGCTGGAGACTGTGTGAGTCTATTAGCGATGTGGCAAAAATACCAAATCAAAAGAAACCAAGTATGTACACAAATAAATTTACAGTTAAAAGCAACATCAAATCATTTCACGGTAATGAAAAAAAACTCAATAAGAAACAAACAAAAACATATTTTTTTCTAAAAATAAATAAAATATTAATTTAACTTAAATATTAACTTATGTTAATATTCTATATTCATATAAAATAAATAAAATAAAACTGAACTAAAATAACTAAAACGGACAAATAAAGCATAAACTATATAAATATAACATTAATGTTTATTAAATATCACAAATTAATTAAAATGACAAGCGCATAAGATGGTTGAATCTAAATAAAAAGCTTAAAACAAATGAATGCTTATTCAAAAAATAAAAATAATACTATAATGCTACATAAAAATCCTTAAACAACACTGAAATTCAATCCTAGGTATATCTACATTGTAAAAAAAATTATTTCATGTCGTAAATAAAAGATGATTAGACTACATTTTACAAGAGAATATACTGTTTCAATCCATTTAAAAATGCTTCATTTAATGTTTGTGCTGTTTCTTTGTAATTAATTGAAATTTACTAGCAGTTTCTGAGTTTATCAGAGTAATTGAAAATAAATGAAAAGATTTAATTACAACAAAGACAAAAAACGCAATATTCTTATATAGTTCTGTATATAGTCTAAATACAGTATATGTAAACTTTGCATTGCCCCTCTTCCTTTTCTATCTCTTTATCTCTCACACACACACACATTCAACTGAACTGAAGAGAATAAATGTGTCTTTCAGTAGAGATTGGTGTACAGTAAATTAACCTCTTCTGACTTCCTCCAAATCATTTGCTTGAATTCTTCACCTCCTCTCTGCATTCATTAATACACCCTCCTTATTATCTCCATTCATCCATTCTCTCATACAGCTGCCCATTCACTCCTCTTCCCTCAATCTGTGCACAGACGTCTTCCAGCTGCCCCTTTCTTTGCAGGAATTAATTTAGTCAGCATAAGAAAAAAAAGCTGTGCAGTAACAGTTATTTAGTTATATTTAACTCCCACCAGAACAGCCTCGTATGGCCACGATGGATAGGAGAGGTTTACCTGAAAGCCAGCGTTGAGCCTGGGCATGGAGGCAGCTCTGCCGTGACCCTCCAGCACAGGATACCCACCCCCATCAGAGTCATTCTCCATGTCAGTCATCTCAACTAATTCCTGCAACACATGTAGAGCCAGACAAAACAAGCACTGTTTGCAAACGTCTGACACACAGACTGATTCATGAATCACTAGTAGAGGTCAAATCACCTGAGATCTGTATGTGTATGGCACGTCTTCTGATTGGCCCCGTTGGATAGGCCTTCTGTTTGCTTCCTGTGCGACTTCCTGAGGTATGTCTCCTGATGGAGACTTTTTCATGGCACTGCTCTGGCTTTGTCTGTGGCATACATACAGTAATATATATATATATATATATATATATATATAATTCAAATGGAATGTGTAGCATTATAAACACAAGTACACTCACACTGCATCCCCATTGGTCAGGTGAAAGGATGTGGGTGTGGCATCTGGTTGTGGCGTGGTATCTGATTGAAAAGAGGGTGGGGCTTTTAGCACTAGTGTCTCCTGATCGTGCAAGTGTGAGAGAGGAAGCATTGGTCTGAAGAGGACTCCAACTTTACTCTGAGGACAAAACACAGCTGTTTAAGAAGGACTATGTTATAAATTAATAACTTATAATTTGACAATAAAATAGGCTTTAATCTACATAATATCAAACAAATATAATTCTCCAGATATATTTAGTTATTTGTAGTTCCTCTACCTGTGTGCCTGGTGCAGCCTGCTGCTGTTGGAGTTTTTTGGCTCGGTTCTGCTTATAGTAGTCGAAAATCATAAGAGCAGCATAGACCTTCCCCACAGTCAATTCATTATCTAAGAGAAAGTGAAATGCACATGAAATACCAAACAGACAGAAGTGCAGGGAGAAAACCGATGTCCACTAGGTGGCACCAAAAGCTTAAAAGTCACGAGCAAAACTAGGCTGAATAACTGGGGTGGAAAATGTCATCAGTATTGTTAATGAAAACTCAAACTCCAATAAGCATTTAATTTAGACTCATATAAATGCTAAGTGCTTTCTAAACAGAAACCAGCATTACTTAAGCAAGAGTCTCTAAAAGCAGGGCTTACGTTTATGAGGTGTCACCAGCAGGTCTACTGTTTTTGAAGACAAGTTACTCCATATTTTATTTATTTCCTTCCTTAACTCAGCATCGCAAAGCCGCTGAGCCAGAACTCCTGAAAAAAGACACAAGACACTTATTTTAAGATCCAATTCTCGCTATTAACGAAACTCCTAATTTGCAGCTTAATAATAGTTTCTAAGGTATTTAAGTTTACGTATCGGGTAAGATTAGGGACGTAGAATATGGTCATGCACCAACAAACCAGTTTGTTAATGACAGGGATGCTAATAAGCTACTAGTCAATAGTAAGAATCAGTCCCTATGCTAAAGAGTTACCACATAATAGTCTTTCATAATTCTTATCCTTAATATCCCCTTAAGAGATTTTTTTTGTCAAGCTGTTAATGGATGTTATCATATTCTTTAATCATATTTTGCACCAAGTAAAAGGTTAAATAAAAGTCAAAGTCAGCGGGGAAAGCTTCATTCAATTAACTTGCAACGCTTTTAAATATGGCGGACTGTTAAATTAAATGAGGCTGATGGAACAGAGCAGTGACTGGTGAAAAGCGCTGCTGGAGCAGATGGACAGTTAAGGGAGCTTTTGACAAATGCCAGTGACTGGCCCTGAGGGCTCCAAGCGGACACTCACCTGATGCCAGTTTAATCTCCAGGGCGGTCCGGATGAGAGCCATTAAAGTAGAGGTAAAGTGAACCGTACTGTCTTCAGCTATGGGCATGTTCATCCTCACCAACCGCTGTGGATTCATAGACACAGATTAATATCACACATGACTGCAGGATACGGAAATGACCATAACAATCGACAGGAGGAGTTTGCATGCTGAGGGAGAGTAACGACACGGGTCTATGTAATTTCCCTTTCGTCAATTGTCATTTCCGAACTCTCATCTCAGCACACAAATTGTCTCTTCAGGACATCAAAACGAGAGGAGGGAGAGAGTGTGTTTATATTTCATGCAGAGGATGAGTGATGTTGAAAATGGAAGATGTTTTGCTGCATTTCTCCAGTTAGCCGACAGTAAAGCTGTTTTTGTCACATGCTTTAGCCATTATTGGAGGTTCACAGGTTTCTCAGGAAATGCGATTACATGAACAATCTTATGCTGATTATGCTTAACAATCTGACAATGCATAAGATCATATTAACACTGAGCTGAGGGTGTATTTTTAAGCAAAACCTGTGCTGTGACTCCAATTACACCAGTTTTGGGGATAAAATATGAAATTCATAAATCTTTTGTAAAGGTCTCAGATAGATAAAGCTATTACTACTGTCCACGTAGAGAATGCAAATGCACTAGTTCATGCTCACTGAGATGTGTCATGTTGATGGGCTGCTTTTCTTGTGTTTTTACAAAGTCAGCGATGACCTTTAGAAAGGATGATGACCAGAGAAAGAGAAAAGATAACATGCTTGCTGACCAACCAAAATCAGTAGCCACAAATGCGCCAACCACAAAAATGCATCACGCAAGGTGAAGCCAGAGCGGCCGCTTCACACATTAGCATTAGTTAGCGTTTAAACAGATAAACAGACTGTTTCTGTGGTGTAGCATGAAGCAGCGTAACATCATGCACAGGGACAACGCTCTGCCTTCATTAGACTGCGTAGGCCAGCATAGACATGTTTCCACAACAACTACCAATGAAAAAGGGAAAGGACGCTCCACTGAGCACACATCTACAGCAAGCTTTCTTTCTTTCCTCCCTGTTGATTCGGTGCTCTGAACTCAGGGGAAGTGGGGGCTTGTTCTATTTAGAGCTCGCTGGAGAACGTCGCATCCTCAAGCCTTCACGCACGCAGACTGTGTGGCCTCAGAGAGTAGCTCGGCAGACAGACACGAATGCGCGTCTCTTGAACGTTACCCATTCAGACAGCTGGAACAGGGTGTGTAAACTTATTGACTCGGAGGCAGCTCTCAAAGTGGCAGAACGGCCTGCGACCAAAACAGCCAGCCCTGTACCAGTGCCGCTTGAGATTCAGTTTTGATATTCAGATTTTACTTCCTTAGTTTCTTTACAGTGAAAGACAGTTTTAGTACTGCTGCAGATGAAATCGAGCGCTGACTGTGTGTAAACTCTAATGTGTACTTTTGTTCTGTTTCATGCTAGGTTGTCAGAGTCTGTGTTTAGTGTCGTCCTGTGTTTTGATAATTGTATGTATTTGTAACTGTATTGTAACCCGTGCCAGCTGTGTTCCCCATGTGCCTTAAGTTTTGTCCTCATTAGTATGTGTATTAAAGTGTCTGTGTTTGAATCCTCAGTGTCAGTCCTCAAGTGTCTACACGTATGTGCTCTGTCCTATGTCTGAGATTCGAATTAAAGAGTATTGTTTGCAAGATCTCTGCCTTCGTGTTCTTCATCATCCACAGCCAGCGTGACATAGGTATACTACAAATACATCTAAATATGTATGTGCTTAATAATAACACTGCAACTGTACTTTTAGCATACCAAAAGTCTGTTAAGCTGGAACAGCTATTGTGCTTAATGCACTTTAATTGCGATTGCACTTTAATATATGATTGTGTTAAAGTGGAAATATTGCAAGATTACTTCAGGTACACTTCAAATATCTTGCATTTAAAGACCAATTGTATTCAAAGATCATATAATCCTCATCAAAAGTGACATTCAAACACAAAGTTTAATAATAACATTTATATCTGTAATTCTTAAGTGTGGATAATTTGTATGATATGTTTTTTTAAACACAATATTTATTTAATAGGGAAATCCCGAGTTTTATTACTATTAGTGAGAGGCAAAAGGCACATAAAAAGCATGACACAAAGCACACAAAAACACTTCCACAATTAGAACACTGACTGATTGCCACATCAGCCAATGAGAGGACAGAGGAGGAGCTAAAGAACGGTCAGGGGGTGGGATCTACCTTATAGGCGATTCTTGGAGGACATTTCTTTCCCAAACCTAGCGGAGGGGACATGTGGCGAAGCATCTCGTACATATCGAGGTAGGATATGCGTCCACTTCACAGGGGGGAGTTCAAAGGTCACACAGACAAGAAAAGGAGAAGGAAGGAGTAGTGGAGAACATGAATAAAATGTGATGTGAATGAAAAAAAAGCAATGAAAAAAAAAAAGCATTGTTATCAAGGATTCTGAAGGAAGGTCAAGAGAATCCGATACCATCCTGTCTCAGGATGGATGGATCACGCCTGCCTTTAAAGCTACAGGCTGCTGGTGATCCAGGAATGAAGAACATGGCATGATGGGATTGGGCTGCAGTCTGGAGCTTCTGTCCTTGCATGCACGGCTAACCAATCAGATACTCAGGAACAAAGCTAATATTTGGTCTAATTTTAAACTGAGCAAATAAAAGCTGCTCTGGTACATGAATATTTAAGATGAGAGTACATATGGGATTAGTTTGGGATGAGGGATTTAACTTTGTTTCCTGGTTACCATGGTTACCCATATTAAAATTAGTAAGGAAAGAGGGGGAGTATAATCCAATCAGACATTAGCACTTTCAGGCATTTTATGGGCATTCATTTTTCACAGCACCGCCCCCTGGAGGGAACGAGTATAGGTTTTCAAACCTTGTATGCCACCCTATTAGGGCACTTCTTTCCTAAGCCAAGAGGGGGTGAGATTACGCGCAACAAATTGTACATATCCATATAGTGTATCCTTCCGCTGCAAAAAATAAGATATGGGTTAAAAAGACAGAGTTTAATACATTTACGCCAATATCTAAAGACATCATGCTTACTCTCTCATAACTACTCTCAGCTGTGCGTTTTCAAGTTAAAATGGATTACACTGACAGAGAGGATAGGCTTCAAATCCGTTCTGCTCAAGATAGACTAAAAGTGGATGGCATGCAAAGGATAAGATTTGCATTCCTCAGCATAGACAAAGCTTGAGGATTTGATGTTAACCATGGTCACACAGTAAAATGGAATTCTTGTGACTCAAGGCTCTGAGTAAATCAGACACAGTGCCAGTGGCGTACCCTTTTAAGCTGGCGTCTTTCAACCACTTAGTCTCGAGCTGTCACTTTTTTTTTTAAGTGGCACTAAACTGCCAGCGACACCGTGGAGGAGTGATACGCACCAGGCGGCAGGGTCGTACTCAGCCCAAACACGGATGAACTCGTCAAGGTGATGTGGCCCGAGAATAGAAGCGTCACGTGTCAGGTACTCAAAGTTATCCATGATGACAGCGACAAACAGATTCAGCATCTGATGGTTGTAAGATAGAGGAAGAATTATGTAAAACAGGAGAATAATTCTCAATTAAATAATAAAAAAAATCTTAGAATTATGTATAATAACAGATACATTTGATTTTTTTTTTAGTCTGCAATTCTGTTACAATGTGCGATTTAATGTTTTGTTCATATACATTACATTTTGGCTAAAGATATTATTTATTAATTTTTTTCAAAAGAAAGGCTTATGTTTGCCAAGGCTGCATGTATTTGATAAAAAATACAACAAAACGGTATTATTGAATATTATAAACTATAAAGCTGTTTTCTTTTCAATGCACTTTTAAAAAAGTATTTATTTCTGTGACAGCATTATTTTATGCTGAATTATGTTAAATCTTTTTAATATGCAATTTGGTACTTAAGAAACATTATGTATTTTTATCATCACAGTTTTTATAAAAATTGATACATTTTTAGCCTTATTTGATGAATATAAAATGAAATGCATTTTAAATATCATATTTTATCACAATATAAAATCTTATACCATTATATAAACTTAGTCCTTGCTGAGCAAAAGTATTAATATATTTCATTATTTAAAAAATAGAATTCACAAATTTAAACAAAAACACAACTATGTCATAATTTACTTAATGACTTTACAAAAAAACTGAAAGATACCTTGAGCAGAATGTCCAAGCTGCTCTTTCTATATATTAAAAAAGTGAATGGGCACCAAAGGTTGCAAATAAATCCTAAACTTGTGCGTTTTATTTAATTAATTTTATAGTAGTAAAGTAGTTTTTTGTGAGAAACTAAACTGTCATTATTTGCTAACAATCACACTTGACAGCTGTGGTCACCATTCACTTTCATTGTATTCAAAAGAGCAGCTTGGACATTAACCTATAAATAGCTCATGAAGGTCTGAAACAACACAAGATTTTCATTATTGAATTTGTGCGTCTGTTTGTATTTGAGATTTGTTCCACTAACCAGAAAGGAACACAGGAATATGAAAGAGACAAAGTAGAAGTAAGCAAAATCACTGCCACACTCTTTCTCGGTATATCCAGAGTCACGGTCACATGGCCTTTCGCCCAGACAAGACAGCATAATTTCATGCCAACCCTCCCCTGTAGCACTCCTGTAACATACAAATAGCCAGAGACAGAAACCTTTGATTCACTTGCATTCAGTTTTAACAGAGCTGATATATTGAGAAGACCAAACAATGACTTTACCTGAACAACAACATGAGGGCCTGAAAAAATGTTTGGAAGTTATTGTGGATGTTGATAGCTGACTCCTCGGACAACATGATGTTACCAAAAACCTGACCATAGAGAGACAAGCACATCAGCATTCTAATTTTGGGTGCATTACAGAAAATGCAAGCATTTTTGGTGGAGATGAGCTGAGAATTACATAGTGCGATGTGTGCACTTTCCTATTGAGGCTGCATGAAAATACCTGCAGGGACTGTGTCAATAATTCAGACTGCCTGGAGGGTATGTCACAGTAAGCATCTGCAGTATTAACAAGGCCACATACACATTTTCCATAAAGTGTGACTCATGCTTATGAATTTTATAACTTTATGTCAGATGGCAGATATGCAAACAAACACACACACACACACACACACAC
>JAUMHR010000031.1:1124904-1137901 GCA_032361145.1 Enteromius fasciolatus
TCAACCAATCAGCAATGCAAAAATGTTAAGATCAGATCACGAATGGTCAAAGATTATTTTCAGAACACAAAATAAAAAGTGGTTTTTCACTCTGGAGGTCCGATCTCTGACCTGAGGGTTGGGTTGAGACGGGGACATACGCTGAAACATCTCCAGAACTGTGCGTTGTTTCAAGACTTTATTTTTCTTCTTGGGCACAAGACTATAAGTTCCCATCTTTCTTTTCTTCTTCCTTGACACGGCTGCTACTGAGGGAGAGACAGGTGCAACTGCCAATGCATAAAGAGAGAATTCTAGTATACAGGCCTGTTTTGAAGTACTCGTTTCTTTGTAAAAGCAATGTGATCATTTTTAATTTAAGAAAACTGTAAAACACAGGTCAAATTACTGACATTTCAATCTGAACTTGAACCATAAAGTCAATAAAACTGATGGATTTGGCCATAAACAGTTATTCAACAAATATGTAATCTAATTAAAATTTCACCAGACACTTCCATTTGTTCACTATTTTCAGGCAGAAATAAAAGTTGAGACAGTTGCAGAGTTCAAATTAGATAAAAGATATTTTGTAAATGTAATATATAATCTGGTAGTGCCTAAAATACATATACACAGGTGTGGCCAAAATCATTAGTAGACCTGACAGATCTTAAAATTTTGAGCTTTTTTGCCTCCAAAACATGATTTAATTTTATCATGTTCATGAAACATGCAGATTGTTGCTCTGAGCCCAATAAATATCAGATAAAGCGAGTCCTACTGTTTTTATCTTATCTAACTTTAATATTGGCATGTCCACCTTTTACAGCAATTAGAGCAGCACATCTCCCTGGCATTGTGTTGGAAGTTTTTAGGATATATATTGACGCTAACGATTTCCCATGCCTTCTGCAACTCAAGCCAAAGAATAAAGAGTAAAGCCTTAATGAGGTTAAGGTCCAGACTTTGAGGATTTCTTTCATTTTTGGTTTTGTTGGACGCAAAGAAAGGTAATACTGTGTATAACCTGTTTGTGGCTTGGCTGGTGTGGTGTTCAGTACAGATGTGACGTCAGTTTGGCTTTGAGGTAGCTGATTCTGGATTGGAGATGGCTGAAGCTGCACTGTCTCTGGTTTGCTCAGACTGTCATCTTTCACCACGACTGGCTCCTTATTGTCCCTATTCAAAAGCTGAAGGAGGAACAGAAATGCGATTATATGTATCCATGACCATGATTCATGAGCAGACCTAAAAAAAAAAGACCAAAACACGGCATTGTGGGATGTTCAGTGCTAAATGCACTGCCGTCATGACTAGTGCAGCTGATGAAGAAGAATGCTTCATGGCGGTAGATCCGCATTACCTTTAGTGTCTGGTTTGAGGCCGGCCTTGACATAGTTTTGCGTGCGCGATGTATTGTTGGTGGAGGTGTATTCGATATTATGCCATTTTTAGTCTCTGTATCCACTTGTTTCTCTATTGGGCTCGGCTCTGGGCTTGCAGCACTGTTTGAAGAACCCTGGTCAGGGGGTCGCAATGTAGAAGCTAAAGTTGGCGAGCTTTTAGTCCCATGCCCCAATGTGGAACCCCCTACGGGGGACCAGTTAGTCCTATGTGGGGCCGACACTGTGTCTTCCTGCTGTTTGCTTAGAATATATCCATTACTGCCCACTGTAGAGCCGTGGGGCGGCTCAGTCTCTGACAGTCCGTTCTCCATGGTTGAGGATCGGGCTGGTGACCTTGAAGAGAGGTTCTGTTCAGTTCTCTTTGTGTCCATGTTTTCATAGGTCCCATTCAACTCATTGGCCTCTTTGAGAGGATTGGTTTGCCCGTTCGAGTGATCTTCATCTCCTCCTGTAAGAAAAGGTTAGGGATTGTTTCAGGTTCAAAGCACAACATATCAGTAAAAATAAATCAAATTGTGCTTAGAGCAAAGGTAAGCCATTTATTAAAAAAATAAATAGAATGTACTTAATTTAATTAAATTTTCCAAATAAACAAAAAACTGAAAAACAAGTCCATTTGTTAAGATGTGGCTATCAAGAGTGAAATGAGTCTAAATGTTGTCATTGACATAATGCCATAAAGGCTCGAGCATCAAAATAAATTCAACATTTACCCTCTTCTTGCTGACTGCGAGACACTTTTGTCCCCTCAGACTTCATGGTTTCCCTCTTGCCTGAATTCCCATTGGCCAAACTGGAGGGCTGAAAACAAGCACAGAATTAATGCTTTGTTTCAAAAACATATGTAATACTGTATGAAATCTGTATCAAAGCAGAAACCAATAATACGTCTCAATATAAAGAGAGGAGAGAGTGCATAAAGCCAACTGATGAAACTTTACAAATGTCCAAGCCAGGCTGATGGTAGGAATAACCTGTCTAAAACAATTAAAGCGGTAATGAGAATGAAAGCGGATCAAATTAGAGTTTGGATCGAAATTAAATGACCCACTGTTTCTAAAAATAGCAGATAATCATTATGGCCACTGGCAACAAAACGCAAACACTGGCAAGAACGAAAAACAAAACAAAACATGGAGACATCCCTTGGGAATGTGAGAGGCTTATCCCAAAGGTTCGGTCTAAACAACATCTGAATAACAAGGGCTTTGATTGGCTGGGCTTTGAGCTGCCAATCACTCCTGAGTCAAGGTAATATTTGCAAGAGATTCAATATCTCCTGATGCTGTAAGCCTTTTTTAAGGGTTTATTACACCTAAAAACTGCAAGTCCAATAGTCCAATAATTAATATAACCAGGCCCAACAACCAATTTCCAACAACAACAACATGAGAAAATTAACAGGAAGAGCAAACACAGTAGACGATAAGGCCGAACCCGCACTTGCTTCCTAATAGCACTCTTTTTCCTCTTTCTCTTTCATTTTTTACGTTCTGTTTGAATTGGTCACTTTCGTTCTTGACTAATGGTACACTGGTAGTAGACAGCCTGATCCAAAGCCCACGTGGAACATCTCTCCTGCTACACAGTAAGTGAAACAAACAAACCACTGGCAGCAATTCCACGTTTCAGCAAGTAGATACAAATCTCCCTGCAAAAACAAAAGCACATTTGGGACTTTATGGAAAGTCTTCTCTAACGTGCATCAAGAGTGCAAAAACATTGCCCTCGATGGATACTACAAAAAAAAAAAATGAAGAAACTGAAAACAATGGGCCAACATCATCATGCTGGTACATCCTCGAGATCTAATGAAATAACAAGAAAACGCAACTCTAGAAAGAGTGTCCGATGTCCAGAAGTCTCGCTCCTTAAGACAGCGTACTGCAGAACTCCCATACAGTCATACAGAGCAGATCAAGCTCACTTAGGCCTAGGAAGTCACCTGAGATCATGCGTAATCCTTTGAGCTACTACTCAACTTGCTACTACATCCCAAGCACCCTGGAGAAACTTGCAATAATGTCAGGTGATCACCTGCATCAAGGATCCCGGTTTCACTCAATTCGCTTGTAATTGAAGAAACATAAAATAAACTAAAATAAACAGCAAGGCATGAGGTGATGAGACAGACTTGTTGATTTTTTTTTTTGTCTGGAAGCAAAGACAGACGTCCTCTAGCCATGCAACTGAAGTGGTGCATCCAGTCTCACTCACATACCAGCCTCCAACTACTGGAGTGAATCTCTGCGGCCAGACTCAGAAAGGAAGAGGTAGGTCACAGGGTGCAGTAATTAAAAGCAAATCCAAGCTTTCTACCACCGTTTGTCCCCTCCCCCACCCCAGCCCCGATCCCCAGACCTCATCTGATTGGCAGACACACTGACTGCCTTCCGTTGCACAGCCAGAAAATGTCTGCCGCTCGTTGGAGCTGCTCTTGCAACAAAGGAGGTCGTGTGGCTTTCTGTTCCTCTCTCTCACCACAAGGGGAGCCACTTCATAATAAGAGTCCCCTCATTCCCTGCCCAAACCAGGCAAGATCTGCCCCGACTGACACTGCAAAGACCCCCATCACACCTTATCAAATCAAACAGATTGTGGTTCAACTCTAAGGTCTGCAATGGTGGGATCATTCTGCTTTCCCAGCATTCAGCTTCATCTCTGATCTTCAAAACCTCTTTCTTTTGAGCGCAGCAACGTCTTAGCAAATCCTTGATCTAGAGTTGTGTTTCCCAACCATTTTGTCCTCAACTGTCCCATCAATAAAGCTAAAGTACCCCTCCATTCACAAATTTATTCATGAATGAGATTCAGCTTAACAAGTCATTTGCTCTCTTTGTACAGTGGCATGCAATTAGCACCAAAGCTCAAATACAAACAAATCACACTGTCATTAGTAGAACCGTTAACGAGAAGAAGAGTAAAGAAATCTGTTTCTGTCTGAAGTCTTTATATATGACAATCTACGATTGCTTTACTACTAAATTGCCTTGCTTTAATAAGTAACAATGCATTAATCAGAAGATTTGATCCTATTGTTAAAATCAGTTACTTTTTTTTTTTAAGTCATAGGTTTAATACAGCAACATTTTTCAGGTTTCCCATAGAATGTTTAGAAACACATGCAAAGATGCAGCTGATGAGACATATTTTGTCATATGAGAAAAAGAAATAGTTGCACAAAATGTTAGCTTACAAAGATAAATGGTCTCAAATATCCAAAAACATTACATAAGAGCCCATAATAAAAAATCTTGTGGTAAACTAATAACAACAGACTAGCCAATTAGCTAGGCTGACTAGAGTATCTCATTTTGTCTTATTTTCTTCTTAGCTTCCATATTTAATTAGCCTGCTGTTCCTTAGCGGTTTTCCATGAGAGACATTTTACCATGCAAACTTTCTAACAGCTAACAGAGTAGAGTGATTAATATCTCCCCCTATCATTTTATGACATAGAACTTAATTTAATTGGACAACTGAGAGAAATGCATTCAGCCACAAACACAAAGAGTATGCACTAGCTTTAAATGTTAAAGGGAACTTACGGGAACACAAAGTTCCCCACTGCTTCGACAACTAGCACCAGTCTAGACTTTGGCAGTTCAGAGACCTAAGTGTAAGAATATGCACAGATGCAAATCTGCAGCTGATATCAAGAATCTGGCACCATCACCATGTTGCACAAGGTCACAGATGCTCTGACCCAATAACCACAGCTGGCACATCCCAATCTACTGCCATTTCTAGCATGCATAGCTGTTTCACAGGAAGAACAACTTGGAACAGGCACATTAGAAATGATCAACAGCCAATAAAGCTGCATTTCCCATTCACAGAACCTCGAACCAAAATCATGTCAAGCTCTTTTATGCCATCAATATACTCAAAAACCATCACCTTGAGCATTGCCTCCAGTGATCTTTTCATCGGCAAAACATTTTCCAAACAAACCAGCTGAAATGGATCCCAGATATCAGCTCCCACATTCCTCTCATTGAGAGAAAAAGCATTTGACTGCGATTATCCAGTTGTTTCCCTAGATCTCCCCCTACAGGCCAAAGAGGGAACATCCTCATGAAAGAGGAGGGAAGGGCCTTCTGCTCCTTTCCACCATGTTGTAACCACAGTGTTTACTGATACGACGAGCTACACAGGGAATGTTTTCCACGGAATATGGGGTACCGGTTTGGGATTTGGCTTGACTGGGGATAGAAGAACCAACACATTTACAGCTTAATATATTATATATTTAAAATTTAAGATATAATATATGATTGAGAACCAAATCTATATCAAATTACTCCATTTTATGCTGCTTAATATTATACATGCACATAAGACTACAGGGGCTCTTAAAAAAAAACATTATCTGGATATCACTTCATGATGTAATTTTGCTCATTAATAAATATCTGCTACAACACAGAAGACTAAATCAGCTTACCATTTTATTAAAGCTGAGTGGGATAAGTGAAAATGACTTATTTTGGTGTCTATGGAAAGCACAAATGCATTACTTTCCAACTCTAGTATCCACCAATAAACAGGTTTTTCCATTCCACATGCATACGATCAGCTTCTCAGGTATCTGCTAAGAATTAATCAGCTACCCGGTGGGATTTTTAAGACTTGACTTCATTAATCTGAGCTGTGGATTCTGAGGTAAACGGTGACCGGGCTATCTATCATGCAGTTTGGCGGCAGAGATCAAAGTGCAAACAACAAAACCCCATAAGGATTTTGTTGACCTCACCTTTCTAATAGTTTCAACACACACCACACGCTGTGAGAGCATGATATATGCGAGTGCTAAAAATGATTCACACCTTCATTTCGGCTTAATATCCAATTAAGCGTGCAACCAAACGTCAGAGCTGGAGGAACCGTACGGTGTGTCAGCTGTGGCTGTGACTCATGCATGAGCGGCAGACACCAAAATACAAGCCAAAGCAGAGGGCAATGTGACCAATCCATTCAAAAGCAATAAACATGCTAAACAAAGGCTGAAACCACATGACTACACAAAATAATTACACCAAACAATACATATAGCATGAAACTCGACACATCTTTGTCCCACTGTATTTGGTCAATTCACATCCGAAGGAATAAAAATGCTGAGAAATCGGGAAAAAAAACCCAGGCCTCAATCTTTAGGTATTGCAGCAAAGACTAACCACAAAACTGTGTCATCAATCTTGTCACAAAGCCTGTTTCTCGTTAAAGACTCTCTGCAACTGGACGGTTTCAAATAGTTCTCTCAGGAAACATACAAAAAGCATGTTTTCAGATTTACTGGAGACTAGTCTCTTCACATTGGCAGCCTAGGATCTCTCGACAGGCCTGAGCCTGCAAATTATTTCTTCCTCAACAATACGTCTATGTTTGAAAAAGGCATACTACCAACCACACCACTCTTACCATATCTGCAGTACATGGTATGCATACTGAGAAAATTATGCATGAAATTAAATCACTTACGATATTTGGCAAAGAAATACAACGGAGCACACAATAATAGCGTATCAACATCAAAGTTAGATCAGATTGCCAAAAAAAAATGTCAGGCTTATTTTAAAAAACTGTACGGCACTAAAAAAAGTCACTTAAAGCATTCATAGTTGCTTGTCTACATGTCGACGTGAAACAGAAGCTGTGATAGTCTTTCTGTGATGTAAAGTGAAAAAGCTTCTTGAATGAGAAAAAAATAAAAAATGTAGCACAGGATTTGATTTCATCCATTTAGGACTGAACCGTTGCAATACCTCATTGGAGAACAGATATTATTATTAAGGCAATTTTTGATGCAAGATGGAACAAGAATTTTAAAAAAGCCAAATGTGCACAGATAAATTATTTATAATATAAAATAAGAATTTAGACTTTACGGTTGCTTTATTAAAAGAAAAAATATAACTGCGCATAAAGCATTTTGGGATGTTCGCTAGGTCTTCACTCTTTAAAAGGCATCTGAAATTTTCTCCACATCCAAATCAACGAAAGACGTCAAAACTAGCAGAACGAGCAAACCACAAACTAGAGAAAGGTCCAGGACATCAAAACAGATGATAAAACTGAACCACCACTTGCTTGCTGCCCCATATTTAAAAACCAATCCTCTTCCTTTGCTTTATATTTTTCTAAAGATTTGCCAAAAGAAGCAGCAACCATCTGACCACAGATGCTATTAATCCCCTGGATTTTTTTTCAAGACTTCAAACGTTGACTCAGACCTCTGTGAAGGAAGGAAAAGCCACTGTTGAAGGCTTCAAGCTCAAACGGATTTTGACACTGCGTGCTCTTGTTTCAGCTTAGAGGGCCGTTGACTACAGCACTGGCTGAACGCTTAGGAGGGAGACTGGGTGCCATATTTCAGTCATTTCTCAGAGCCTTCCTCTCCTCTGAACATCAATGGACTGAAAGTGAATGGTGAGATGAGTAAGTGAAGACAAAACACAAGGAATCAAGATGACGAGTCTCAAATGATGAGCATTAAGAACCAGCATGATGAAGAACCCAAGCACTTAATCACTGAAGGTGTTCCTCCATTGGTTTCATACCTGCTTTCACAACGATGGCCTCCGTTGAGGGAGAAAGAGCTTCGAGCTGACTGCTCCTCTTTTCTTTTCTCCTCCCGCATGCAAGCATTCAACTGGCTTGTTGATCATGTGACCTAGAGGCTCCCTCTGTCGGTCGTGCTAGCTAAAGCTCACACTGAGCATGCTCAGTCAGTTCAAATAAAAAAATTTTTTTCTCCTGAGAGCAACGAATTCAGGCAGCCATTTCATTGCTGGAAAGGTATGGCGAAGCTACAGAAACATGAAGCTCTGCTGTGTACCACAAGAACCAGAAGCAAGACGGTGTTATCCTTAATCTGCTGTCATCTCTCAAGAGGTCTTTATCTCTTTGGAGTCCCTTAGTAGGGCACGGATGTCACAAGAGACACAAGGCCCAGAGAAACCAGTGACAAAAACATTACTTTGTGTTGATAGTCAAATCAAAGCTGTCTGAAAACAAGCTGCTTGGTGCATTTGTAAATTAATCAGATGCAGAAATATATATGGGTTGGTGGTCCAGTATGTAGACTATCATGAAAAACAAAGAAGATTGGATGTAGATTTGTTATTAATCGGCTGCTATGTAGCCAAAATTGAAATCACGTATTAAACAATGCTTGTGGGCTGGAGCCAAGGAAGGTAAAGCGACTCCATAAAAAGAGCATATTTCACAGATACAGTTTCAACAGTACAATTGAGGGACTATTTCAATATTTAGTAATCATGAGGAAACAGACTAGCTCAAGACAAACTATTTAAACGGTGGTTATTTATTTTAATTCTTTCCAATTTTAACATTCAATGAAATAAAAAATAGGTTTTAAGCCCATGTTATGAGTCTTAGTAAATGTGTATTTACAATCATACAGTAATTTCAAGATTTCAAGGCAAGATTTTATTTTTTGCAAATATTCTCTAATGCTTCGCGAGTCTGCATTTATTTGTTTAAAAATACAGTAAAAGGTTTTCTGTGTCACTTGTGTGACTTATTGCTGTGATGGCAAACCTGTATTTTCAGCATCATTACTCCAGTCTTCAGCGTCACGTGATCCTTAAGAGTGCAACATGCTGATTTGCTGCTCAATAAACATTTCTGATTATTATTAAAACAGTGCTACTAAATTTTTTTTTTGCAGAAATATTGATACTATTTCGTTCAGGATTCTTGGATAAATAGTACCAAAGAACAGCATTTGTGTTATTTACTTATATATTAAGAAATATTTTTTTTAGTACAGTGCAATTGTCTTTCACTTTTTTTATGATGATAGGACAGTTTCAGCGTTGACAGAAAAAGGGGGCGGGATTGGTCCTCGAGTTGGGATTCGAACTCGGGACACCTGTAAGCACATTACCCACAAGGCTATTAGCACCAACAAATGCATGTCACTTTTGGTCAATTTAATGTGTCCTTGGCAAAAATAAAAAGTATTATTTTTATTTTTGAAAACAGAGCCCAACTTATGAGCGGTAGCGAATATGCAAGTAACAGCATTTCTATGTTGTACTTCTAAAAAAACAAAAAACAAAAGATCTTCACAGCCTCATCTTCAAGACACAAATCAAACCTATATCTACAAAATTTCTAAGTAATACAAAGCAGAAGGCCTAAACAGTTAATATAGAATAGCTCTATAACCTTCGATTTCACTTCTAGCGCTCTCATACTAACCAGTAATGACACTGATAAAATCTTTGGATGCACACAGCTATTCCACTGCCTTGAACTTTACCACAGTCCCAATGCATTTCTCCAAGACAGATGCAACATAGGGTTATGCATACATTCAAAATGAGGACTCTCTAAGCTAACTTTTGCAGCAGTGAAATAGATCTTAAGTATCAAATTCCTTTTGATTTTGCAAGAATCATTTCTCAACACACGTCAAGGCCTCGTCTTGCAGCACTGGCAGGGGCAGAAACATCTCTTGATTTCTATTCTGCCAAAAAAGCTGCACTACTGACACCACCACAGAACAGGACTTCAACTGAATCCTGAGTTTCATTCAGCCATTTTGTAGTCACCTCATACCACTGACACAGAGAGTCAGAGAAACCGATTTCCCAGAAGCCATGATTATCATACTGAAGACTCTCAAGCTTTTTTTTTTTTTTTAAAAGAGTGACAATGTAGTTTCATATCTTCAAGCTGGAAAAAGATCTTCTATGCTTTTCTGGTTTTCAACAGCACAGTGCTGGCCAACAATGAGAGCAAAGGAGGGAGAGTTACGAACAAAAAAAAAATAGATTGAGACTGTGAGAGTGAGGCTATTCATGACTCATTTGGGTGGCCTTTCGCTTCTTTGCATTTCTCCTGAACCTACTGCTTTCTATCACCCCAGTACGAAAGAAATAGCAATATAAAACAAACACACAGATGCAGAGTTATGTTTTGAGAATATAAATCCAGATGGCTCCAGGCATGCAAACAAGATTTTTACAAATGCAGAGGGATCCTGGTATTCCCAAAGGAATCTACAACAGCACCAGCCAGCAAAACCAAGCTCATTGCCAGCGAGAGTAGCAGCGGTCTATGTTTTGCACTGCTGATTATAGGCGGCCGATGTCAGCACTCGGGTATCAGGAAAAGCATCAAGGATTGCCTGCATAATCGGCTCGATTTGCTTGGCTGATCAAGTTTATCCTATTTGCAAGTTCTTCTTTTCTGCCATGGACGACCAATGCAAAAACGTTGTAGTAAACCATCTAATAATTCTAATAACGTTCTTGTCTAAGATTTGACAGGAACTGCAATTGAGAGGTTGCAGGTTTTCTTGAATGAGTTAATTCAATGTACCCTTTAAATAGATGTAAATAGAAAACCTGTGGTTATTCTTTCAAAAACGTCACAGTTGATGAAGAGGCCAATTAAGGTTTTGGGGTACAGCTACACCCTGAAAAAATCCTTCCAAAGGAAAACACTGGGAGGTCAGATTTGGTATGAGCACCGAACCAAGTCTCGCGAAAATAAGACTGCTGCAAGTTCCTTTCCAACTTCAAGCAGGCCCGCTTTTCAGATCCCTAAACCTGAGCTTAATCAGTTCATCAGAAAGAACACAGATGAATCAAATGAAATCCAAAAAGAAGAAAAAAAAAACTAATTTCCAAGCATCAAAACAGTGGCTTTTTTGAGTACCGAGTACAGCAGCTATCTGGAAATACTTGTTCCTTTGACCACAAAAGCAAAAATTGAGATGGAAATAATCCTACTTCATCAGAGGTCAAACCCTCCAGCAACATGGCAGTACCTGCGTTAAACAGTGGTCTTCACTCATGGGGGAGGAGGAAACAAATTTACACTCTCCAAACGACTAGCTATCTTCCCACACATGCACCGTCCCTGAGCACAGGTCACATGACCAGCTCTCTGTAAAAAGCTCTGACATGGCCCACACTGAGCATGCTCAGATGGAGCTCTACTGTTCTTCACGAAGAAGGAAGAGCAGAAAAAAACAACACTGCAGCCATTTCATGGAACGGGCTCTAGCTACAATCAATGGGCTCTTTGGTGTGTTTAACGCCGTTACTGTTGCTCAATCTCACACCCTTGTAATATTTTGAATGTTTCTGACTAGAATGAAAAACAATCCATAAATATGCGCATTCAAAATGTGCAGTTAATCAATGTTTCATTGGAAGAAGTGTCAAACCTGTGCATTTAAGCATAATAAACATTAATTATTAAACATCAAACTGTGATATAAAAAACCAAAGGGCCATTTCAAGCCATGTGGACTGGATTTCTTGAGCCAAACTGAAACCATTTTTTTCAAATGCAAAAGGAAACTGTCTGAATCATTTGTCTCTTAACGTTGGTTTCACGTATTTAACATTTTCATCCAGCAGCTTTGAAATTTTAATGTCAACATGAATTTTAAATTAGAGATCATTAAAATACAAGCTAGCTGGAAGTTATTAATTATGATCAACTGTAAAAGTAAAACGGAATTTTGTTGTCAGCAGTGGATTTATTGATGCATTTACTGTATATTGCTCTGATGCCACCCAAATCTAATTAAAAACAAGCAATTTCTTTCCCAGCTGTTTACCAGTTTTAGTAACTCGTGTGTGTTTTAAACATAAACTAGTTTGTATTTGACAGTTTAAGCGCAGAAAGACATGAAAGAGAACTTAGTTTAGTGCTCACATGGCATGTGACGGACGCTTACTGTGTTTAAGATGTGTGCTCAGAAAATCAGACATTTAAGCTAACATGGTTTAAAACGCATGATTTCAGCGAGATTGCTAAAAAACATCTGCTTGATTTTGAGTATTTGAGGTACGAGTTATTAAGGCACAGCCCTATGCTGGAAAAGGGGCGGGGAGCAGCACTAAAACAACAAAAACTAAAAAAGACACTAAAACAGCGCATTTCTGCTTCCACTAATATGTCATTTTCAAATTTATATAACAAGTGATCTGTGGGGTATTTTGAGTTGAAACTTCTCAGACACATGAACCTTATATTACCTACATGTTGTAAAAATGGTCCCCTTTAAAGCATTTGAATTTTATTGATTAAACATCCATTAGAAATGAATCAAATCATTACAAATGGAAACGTTACATTTGGGAAAAAAAATACATATGAACACGAAATTCGGAACATAGGGCTGGACAATATATCGCACTAAATATTAATGCACGATTAGTGGTAAATCTCCATCACCTGTTTTCAAATGGAGCAGCAGTTAATACACAGAGCCTTAGGTCACTGACAAGTTACGCAATATCACGTTCAGGTTCGTGGGTGATTCATTTGCGGTATTGCTTAGCTTGTCAGTGATCTATGGCTTTGTGTATTAACTGCTGCTCCATTTGAAAACAGGTGACTAAGATTTACCGCAAAACAAAGAACCGGCTTTACTGACGAGATGTGCCCAGCCCTACCTGAACAACATAAGTTCAATTACCCAAATTTAAGAAGTGTCTGTTAAGGCCTGTACACACCGGGACGAATATCGCACGCGCATTTCGGGACGTTTTTCGCCAGGATACCCATGCGATTTTCACTGGCGAATTCACTCGCATGGCGCTTAATAAACAACA
>JAUMHR010000031.1:1194520-1209824 GCA_032361145.1 Enteromius fasciolatus
TGGAAATTAGGTGCCGGGCGTCCGGCCAGAGGAGAAATGGACCCGACTAAGCCTGGTTCTC
The DNA here is from genome assembly GCA_032361145.1 of Enteromius fasciolatus. Lineage (NCBI taxonomy): Eukaryota > Metazoa > Chordata > Actinopteri > Cypriniformes > Cyprinidae > Enteromius > Enteromius fasciolatus. The sequence continues at coordinate 1,194,582 of JAUMHR010000031.1, forward strand.
CCAAGGTTTTTTCCCCCATTCTATCTTAGATGGGGTTTTGGTTCCTTGCCGCTGTCGCCTCTGGCTTGCTTAGTTTGGGTCACCTGATTTCCAGTAACCATCGTCGTCTTGACCATAGAGACTGTCTCTGCATTTGATAAACAAAGTTTAATCCGTCATCATAAATTACCATCACTCTATTTCCTACTTGATAATGTCCAGCATCCCCTTACCAAGCGCTTTTGGGAGGCTCGCATCCGGCTGCTGTCCTTATTTAGCTTTTTTGGGGACGCCGAGCTCTAGCCCTAGCTAGGGTTCAAGCCTCTAGGGTTCGGTGTCCGCTATCCTCCAGGCTCGCCCCCTGGACAGTACGCCACATATGCTAAATTTTATCCTTCTTGATTATGAGGAAGTGCGAACTCTTGAAATGAATATATCTTATGAGAATTTTTTTAATTATTTGCAATACAAAGATTATTGTAGAAAACCATCTTCTATTTTCCAGAAACACTGAGGATTATTATGAGAAATGATTATGATGAAGATAAAGATGTTTCAATGATGAAGGTGATCAGAAAGAAGATATTTCAACAATCATGATGATACTTAAATGACAAATATGATGATGATGATGATGATGATGAAGATCAGAATGAAGGATGAAGAGGTTTCGATGATGAAGATTATCAAAGCAAATGTTTCAATAATGATGATCATTATCCTATAACAATGGCAATTGTTATATTGATGAAGATCACAATTAAGATATTTCAACAATGGTGACAGTTCAGAATGATCAGAATGAAGACAATTTAAAGACGATTTTGGTTATTCCAATCATAATGATAAATATGACAGAAATAATCATAGACACATTTCAGACTGAGTGTGATCATTTTCATCTCCAATATTCTTACAACATTAATGATGATGATGATAATAACAGGTTTTCCACAAAGCAATACTGAGAGAAATCGCACCCACACTCTCAGAATTAAACAAGTTTGAGTTTGTGGACTTGAGTGCGGGTTCTTAACAGTCGTAAAAGTAATTGAAGTAGCTTTAAGTTTACCAAAAGCGTGAGCTCCAGATGACATCCAGCAGTGTGTGGGAGTGAGGAAAAGAGTGCTGTGTCACAAACTTTCAAACGCAACCAGAGGTCGCCATTAATTGAGGCGGCAGGCTATTAGTTACAGTGGCACTGTAAGTAGTGAAATTACTTTTGAACTTCTGAAGTGTACACTGACTGCTCTAATCGCTGGAGAGTCATTGGTAATTTCCACAGAAATTGCAGCTGATAACCATGAAATACTTGGTAGAGAAGCTGTGCATCAAAATATTCAGTATTTTAGAGCTTGACAGGAAATTGGACTGCACTCTGGGATACGGGTTACTCACAAATTCAATTTTCTGGTCGTTAAAAAGCAATTCCAAAAAAAAAAAAGAAATGAAAAAAATAAAAAGGGCAACAGTCATCAAAAACCCTGGGATAATTGTTATTCACTGAAGCTTTAAGAATGCGACTGAATGTTTAACTGACGAGTCGTTGCCATGGTGCCATTCATGTTAAGAAAGAACCAATCCTCACTCTCACGGTGCCAGAGGAATGGCGTGGGGATTGATTCATTGCTATTTAGATCGACATTATTTACACTGCTGAATGCTGCCAATAGCTAGAGTTCACCTTCAAAACAGATCGGCTCTATAGAACATTTAGTGCTGGATTGTGACAGCCACAGGATTGTATCGTCTGCAGTAAAAAATGTTTTCCCTGCATTTTTATGGTTAAAGAAGCCATCACAATGCCTCTGCTGTGATTGACAGGAAGGTTTGTGGTTAAGCGGTTCTGATTGATGTGCGACGCTTGAGTTTTCAAACACCTCGTGGGCCAAACTTTGACATGCAGTCAATGCAGGGCGAGAAATAACACTTGAAACAAATATAAAGCTTGTTAAAGGAATGTTACGGTTTAAAAAAAGTTAAAAAGAGAGTCAGAAATATCATTCACTCCCTTTTGTCGTTCCAAACCTGCAGAACTTTCTTCTGAGGAAAACAGATACTTTGAAGAATGCGTATTTTTGTCGACATAAAAAAATGGGATTTTTGGACCCCATTAACTTTCATTATGTGCATTTCTAAATAGAATTATTGACACATTTTGAGAAGTCAGAATAAAAGAAAGCTTTAATTATGATTTTAAAGCAATGTCATAATGCTACAGTATAAACGTCACAGTCTAGTTTCACATCTTAGAACAAATTAATTCCTTTTTTTCTCTCTATGTTTCTAAATTTAAGACAAAGGTTAAAGACTGATTGCAAAAGTCAACCAATTTAATGGCTTAATTAGCTATGTACACTGTGCTAAATTCATTTTAAGATTTAAAGCGCTAAGCTGGTTTTCATGTTTCACTTTATGCGCTCTGCAAATCAAGAGTAGGTCAAGTCTTTAAACATCCTACAGCTTATGCTCTGAAGAAAAAGAAATGGGAATTAATGTCTTGTTATATTTATACGTGAACTCTAAGTTCATCACATTTGCTCCGTTGTACTCTCTAAAGTGAGAGGGATTCAATTTTATTCTTGTTCTGCGCTGTACTTACAGCACAGTGCTTCCATAACATTTTCTCTTTCACTCCTCATTAGTATCTCAGTCAAAACAGCAAAAAACCATCAAGATATGTTTATGGATCGGCTATACCGCTGATTCGAGAAGCAATGCATGATGGGACATTAATATTCAAGCCAGCGTCAGGTCTGAGCCAATGTTCAGGGTCACTGATCTGTGACATCATAATCCAACAAAATCTTCTTCCAACGTACCGCAATGGTGTACACAGCAGGATGTTTAAAGCCAATCAGAGTTATTGAATATTCTGAGCGCCGACAGTAGTATTCAGTCGGCTTTGATGAAATTAGTTCGGTAAAACACATACATTGCAAGGTCACGCATTTGCGATCTTAGAATATTAACCAAGGTCTCCAGCGGAGGAAAGGCTTACATAAAGTTAATTAAACTTTCATAGCAATCATTTATATTTCACAGAGCTGGTTGTAAGATCTGCTGCCGCAATTACCGAGGGTGGTTGATACTGCTGAATGAGAAGAGGGTTGAGTGTTTGTTTAAAAATTTTACCCTAAACATACTGGCCTGACAGCTGACTGCTGTGCTGGCTCTTCTGTACACATCTGAAAAATATCACATTCTATTAAAAAAAGAAAAGAAAAAAGAAACAGTGACGATTTTATAAAATATCAATGTTAATTTTCATTTTAACAGAAAAAAAAGCAGTGATTTAAAAGTGTGCTGTAACCATACAGTATTAAAAGAAAAGCTATTTTAAAAATATTTTATGTAAGGCTTAAGTATGTATGTGAAACTTTTAAATTATTCACTAAAATATTTAATTATTAAATGTTTTTAAATATATTTTTCAGGGTATTGTTTTCAAAAACTCAAACACCAATTGACATTTCATTTAATTCGTTATTTCATTTATAACCAAAAAATAATTACAGAATTTGCCAAATTTTGAATTCATAAAACAAAAGTAGGGCTGTGTTTCCTAAAAGCATCGTAATCTTAACTACGTCATAGACCCATTGACACCCATGGAGCTACGATCAACTTAGGCTTACGATGCTTTTGGGAAACGCAGCCCAGGTCAGTACACAAATCAATAATATATCTGTCAATATTAAGCCAGAAATATACTATTCAAAATTTAAACATGAATCTTGCACATTCTAAATGTGTCTCAGTAAATGAATGGCAAAAATGTGTTTATTTTGAGAAAAACTATTGTTATGTCATCTTACACAAACAGAAACTTAAAGATCTTCACAGAAACCCGCCAAAATAAAAGTTCAATTTAACTTGAAGAAACTGTAAAAGAAATACATTACATAATGTAATGTAGTACTATTGCTAATAAAATAGCTGCTAAAAATTATTTAAATAATATTTATTAAGGAATATTTACCAGAACAATTATTTACCAGAATGTATGGTCGTATGGTCATAAACCTAATAATAATAACATTTTTACACATCTACAGTACCTTGCCCTCTGCTTGGGCCCCTTTACTCTTACTCTTCCTAATGCAGACATTACAGTGTTTGTCTTTTTGTGTTTCGGTTTCCAAAAACATCACTCCTCAAAGTCCTCCTTTTACTGTATAAGTGTAAATATAATAGAAAAAAATAACCCCTGCCACTAAGTCTAAGCCAGACTGGCCCAATTTACCCAACATACATCGATGTGCCAATTATTCAATTGTTTGTTTATTATCAGCTGAAATATATATATTTTTGATATTGATATTGTTTTAGAACTGATATCATTGCAGAAGCATCAAAAGACTGATGCTGAACTGTGTTTAGAGTTTTGAAAATGTGACAACTGGTTGGACAAACGCTTGTTAGCGACTGGAAAAAACTGTAAATGGAATCCATGAAATTAATTTAAAAAAAGAAAATTAAAAATAAATAAATAAATATTTGAACATTTAATAAAGTCTTAATTTCATTTTTGTTAAATTTTATTAAACTAATTAATTGTTTCATGATTTTAAATTCATTATTGAACTGATTATTAATTAATTTTAGTTTAAAAAATGTGATTCCCAGATTTCTCCTGGACCCTTGAAACTCCAGCACTATGTCTAATCAGTGTTTATTGGGCACACGGCACAGAGAGTAAGTTTTATTCACGGACCTCATTATACAGTGAGCCGTTTTTCCCGCCTGCTGCATCACCATTACTGTAATTAATGGTGTAGCAGATTCCTCTGTCACCCATCTCCCCTGCTCTAGTCTAAGCCTGGCGTCTCTTAAGAGCCCATGCTGCTTATTCATCTGCTCCACCATCAGCCAGGGTTGGAGGGTGGTGGGAGAAAGAAAAGAAAAAAAAAATCAGCTCAGACCTGCAGCTAATTTCAATAGGGTTGATATATTTCTACAACTTGCAGCCTGGCACTTTAATAAGGGATGGCTATAATCAAAAGACAGGAGAGTAAAAAAAAGCAGTGCTTTTCCATTTCCTCTTTTCTGAATTGTTCCCTGTCACTGCAACAGTGGAATGGCCACCAGCCATCATTTTGAGGACAATTACGAAGAATGTATGGCAAACGCCGCCCGCTCGCCCACTACAGCGACACGCTGGTGACAAAAAGGCTGTTTTCCGACACGAGTGCCATTTTCTGCTGGGTAAACATGATTTTACCGAGCCGGCTGGACTGGACGAGCATGCAATAGAAGCTTGATGTAGTGCTCGCCTTTCTGGGAAAAGGTGATGAAGTCTGGCCCCATTCTTCAAGCGCTAATATCCTTTTCTTTGCTCTTTGAAAAACAAACGATAGTGAGGGTCGCAGTCGGTACAGGCCATTTTGCTACTCAATCTCAATGTTTATATTTTACTACGTCCCTTATGTCTTCCATCGTGCCCTCTTTTTTCTATCTTTTATGGTTTATTGACACTACTCCTGCCCTGAAACAATAAACACGTCAACTGAGGGGGAAATCGATAGAGGGGGCCCAACACAGAACAAGAACTATATAACTAGGAAGGATCGAATGAAGGGCGGTTCTGTGACACACGCACACACTCTTCTTAAACATGGATGACTGGTTTTAAGGGTTGGGAAATCTGTGTGAGTCGTCAAAGTCATGGTTTATTTATTTCTCTCCCTCTCTTTTCCTCCCTTGCCTTTATTTCCTTTTGGGTCCTCTAACTCACCTCTTTCAGTATTGACAAATTCCTCCAGAATGGCCTTTTGTGACAGTCACATGCATCCAGAACCTTTAAGATATTTTCAACTGATCATGCAGCCTATTGAATCTGACATCGCGCATGGCAGCCACTATGAGGCTTGTGTGACGTTGCCAGGTTTTGTCACGATTCGCCAACAGCATTCACAAACTCTGTTTTTCTGCGGTCATGCGATTACAAGGTCACCCGTCCGAGTTAATTCCAATCACAGCTCCGAGTCGAACAAATGCAAGACCTGTGATGGCAGGAAACACAAAGCAATACAAAGCTACAGTTACAATTGCACACGCTTTTGTAGCATTGACTGATAGAGAACGAAAAGTTCCTCCCTCAAAGCAGCAGCCGCCCTCGCAAACATTTCTCAACCACTAAAATGTTTCACTCGGAAATCCTTGACTAAAACGGGCATTGTGGGTAGGGGCCAGCGGTGTTATTATAACCATAAACAAACGGGTATCGATCTCATCTAGAGGATAGGCAGAAGTCAGCAACTTTATCAACAGCGCCGAGAACAGGAGAGAGGGAGGGAGTATCAGTGCACGAGAAAAATTAAATTGCATTTTGATGATGGATGCACCTGCCTCTGAATAACAAACACTAACAACAGCAGGCCAGGAAGAGAGCAGAAAACAACAAAAGCACAATGGCTGGAAAGAAAATGGAGTGATGGTAATGCTATAAATACAGGGAACGATTCTTTAGACATATAATGTAAACTTTAAAGCAAAGTATCTAAATCTATTTGTAACAGACACAAGTAACCAAGTTTTATAAATAATACTAAAAGTTTAAATAGTATCTAAAAGTTTGGGTTAGAAATCTCAAGGCTGCAAGTTTTTCATAAAAATGACAGTAAAACAGTAATAGTGATATTATTACAATTTAAAATAGGCACTTTGTATTTTAAAATGTAATTTATTTCGGTGATGGCAAAGCTGAATAATGCCGAATAATATGCCTTCAGTGTTGCATGATCCTTCAGACATAATTCAGTATTTGCTGCTCAAGAAATATTGAAATAATGCTGTGCTGCTTAATATTTTTTGTGGAAACGGTGATCCTTTTTTTGCTGCAAAACTGTTTGATGAACAGATTTGTATATATCTTGAAAAAATGCTATGCTGCCTAATATTTTTGTGGAAATAGCAACACAGTCTCACGAGCAATTCGTACGAGGTGCAAAATTTGTGCCAATTCGTACGACCTCACTCGTATGATTTCGTACAATTTGTCTAAAACCATGTGACGGGTAGGTTTAGAGGCGGGGTTATGTTTAGGTCATTCATACAAATTCATATGAATTGGCATTTTGTAAAATACATACAATTTAGAATAAAGTGAGGTCATACAAATTTGTACAAATTAGCCACCTCATAAAATATGTACGAATTGCCGTGAGATCAGGCTGGAAATGGTGATACTTTTTTTGTAAGATTGTTTGAGGAATAGGAAGTTCAAAAGAGCAGCATTAGTAAAAATCTTGAGAAAAAAATGCTGTCCTGCCTAATATTTTTGTGGAAATTATGATTATTTGAGGAATAGAAAGTTCAAAAAGGCAGCATTTATTTAAAATATAAATATTTTATAATACTGCAAATGCCTTTACTGTCACTGTTGAATAGTTTAACATGTCCTTGCTGAATAAAACTGGATAAATTAATTTTTCAATAATATTAATGAAAAAAAAAATAAAACTTACTGACCCCAAACTTTTAAAAGCTAGTTTATATATATTCACTATTATTATAAATATTATTATAAATTATTTTCTGTCAACAAGGTCACACATTTTCTTTTCTTTACCACAACCATGAAAAATTAACAAATCATTCTATCCAAAATAGCAATAATCAAAATGAATAAAGGCCCTAAATCCTGTTAGTGAGAAATACTACCTAGTGAGATGGCATGATACTTATACAACCTTTCCACTTCGTTTTATTTATCCATCCTGGGACTTCAGGTCCCTACGTGAGGCTCAGGCCTCTTTTTAAAAACCTCATGCTCTGGTCTGATTGAGACGGCTCCTAGTAGGAAGGGGCCTGACTGACGGTGCCCTAACGCAGGGCTCTAATGAGCTCCTAGAGAGCTGATTCATAATGGAATATCAGGGAGGCCAATAGTCCATCACTAATAATCATATGGTAATGACCAGTTCGCAATCAGGGAGCCCAACAGAGAAGAGCAGCTCATTTCTATCCTTCAAAGCTCTCTCTCCTTTTCTTTTCTTAATCTCACAGGGTGAGAAGGGAGAGGGAAAAAGGCCAAGGGGTGGGAAAGAACGAATACAGAGATGGAGAAAAAGACCTTCTACGAATCCTAACATTTCCATTTAATAAAAACAGGGTCTCAAAATATGGAGGAGAACAAATAAGCGACGAAGGCAGGCAGTTAGCTTGTGTTGCATGCAGGGGGTTTGGAGGGAATGCTAGTTAATGCCGCTTTAATGTAGCTGCCATCAGAGGGATCATTCATCATAATGTTCTCACTTCATTTGCACAGGCCTCTGAGTACAGCAAGAGTGAATTAGCACCAGCTCTGGGGCCCCCTGCTCTCTGGGACCATGGGACAGCCAAATTGGATCTAAATTGATCTAATCCTAAACCAGAAAGGCAAAATTAATGACTTTGCACGGAGAGAGCCCCATTCTCTGCGTATCATATAAAGCGTCTTTCTGGGGAAGAATATCAGGACAATTTTCCACTAACTGAGGATACGTTAAAGGGAACGAGATGAAACTACAAATGAACGGATTGATCTTGAAATCTCGAAAAGTCTTACACTGATGTTGTATAGAGAATATCAATAAATACACCAACATTTCTGATGTTTCATGTAACTTTAAACAACAGAAGCGGTTAAATAATTGATCATGTTTTCTGTAATTGTCACTTATTGAACAGAGATTGATAAAAAGAGCAGTTTAAACCCATTTAAATTTTTTAATAATAGTTTAATAATAATAATGAAAGTAATACCAATAATTGTCATATTATTAGTATGCATAAAATGCAGTTCACACTTGTTTGAAGGTCAGATTCTAAAACACATTACGCAATAAATGCAAATAAACAGTAAGAAAAGCCCAAAAAAGTGAATAAGTAAAAGGTAAAAAAAACAACATGCAATAAATTACTTAAATGCACTGTTCATACAAAAATTAAAATTCTGTAATTATTTACGCATGTCATTCCAAACCCTGGAACATTTCTGACCCTCCATACACAACAATGCAACTGACGCATTCAAGGCCCAGAAAGGTAGTAAGGACATTGTTAAAATACTCCCTGTGACATCAGTGGCTTAAGCTTGATTTTATGAAGAAAACAAAAAATAACAACAATTTCTTCTTTTCAGCATCAGTCTTCAATGCACATGCACGAGCAGTGAATCAAGTCAAATTGACTATTTTAACTATGTCCTTACTCCATATCTTGGCCTTTAACAAGTTAGTTGCACTGCTGTCTATGCAAGGTCAGAAAAGCTCTTGGATTTAATCAAAAATAGCTTCAGTTGTGTTTTAAAGATGAACAAAGGTCTTATAGGTTTGGTACAACATGATTAAAATATATTTAGTGACATAATTACGGATAGAATTTAGATTTTTGGGTGAACTACCCCTTTAAAATGCACTACTCAAAAGCTGACTGATGAATCTTTTAAAAAATGAATGTTCGTAACTTCCATGCTTATTTAGTTCCAGTTTAAGGCATCATGACTAACCTCCCACATTTGAATCACACTGTATCTTAATAAACAATCAGCAGTTCACCCATTACTCACCATTATCCCAGAAATCACAAAAAGTTATATAATACAACACAACATTTTTTTTTAAAAAGGCTGTTAAGATATTCTTGAGCAAAGGAGTAGCATATTCACGTGTAGTCGAGTGGAATAGAACTGCAGTGATCTCTTTGCGAGATCATAAAAAGGGGAAATTAGGACAGGTTTAAAAATGTAAAGCCCATCCGGATGGGGTCCTAGGCATGTCACTGAACTAAAGGAAAAGAGCCACACTAATAAACACGCTGACCTCTGAGGAACCGAGGCAACCGCACACACCAACAGAAACACACTTACGCACAAACAAAGACACAATACACGCAGTCAAGCGTGACTGAGCAGCATTCAGGCAGGTAATGACCGCAAATAAGAGATCAACTTACAGTCTGTCATGCGGCAAGTCCAGACATTAACACACACACACATAAATCCCAAAGCATCCGTAAATGTTCTGTGAAGGCAGGCATTGGAATGCATCCCTTCAGACGCTCAATAAGCAAAAGACATTTGGCAATGACACTGCTCTCATCAGGACAACATATTTTGTTTCCTTGCAAACACCTCCACGCTGACATCTCACGCCCCATCACACACACAAGCCTGTGGTCTCCATTAATGCAATTTCACCTCTGTCGCTCAGTATACACACGTGGGCCTCTTTAATGCCGACTCCGAAATGAACACAAACAAGCATAAACAATTTAGCAGCTCGTTACTTTACGAGCTTATTAGGCATGGCCCATCACCCTCAGGAGTGTTAACGAGGTGGTATTTGGCACACTCGTTAGACCAGGAACCTATCAGAGCCTGGGGAGATATCAGAAGATGATGTTCTGGATATTGCCCACAAGAGTGACACACAATGTTAGTGGCACCAGAGGGAACAGGAATACAGGATGTGATTTTAAAAGACGGTGTCATTTGGACATGTGTGTAGAATTCACTCAAGATGATAGATGATCTTAAGAAGATAAAACAGTGTAATATTAATGGTACATTTCTGTCCTTACCATAATAACATCCCACTGGTTCAAAATTGCACTCCACACGGTCATGCATTAACGCTGAATAAATATTATGGCTGGCAGCTATATTTATTCACATAGACTTTCACTTTGGAGCTGGTGAAAGTTTTTTTTTCTTATTTGCACAAAATTCTAATCAGTTTAAAAAATATATATTTATATTCAAAATTGGCTACCCTGTCTGCTGCTGCTGACTGCCTGTTAAAAACCCTTGGGTTTTTTTTTCTATGGACAATTCAAACTTTTCCACCTCATAATGTAACTTCTATTAAATATATACAGTACATAAAAAACAGGAAATACAATAAAAAAATAAAATACTATATTATTTAATACAGTATTTCATTATGTAAACACATATTCAATAGAAATATCTAAAATCAGTCAGGCAAGAAATAACTCCCAATAATCTAGATTAAATTGGCTTTTACGGTATTTAAAAATTATAATAATATTTATACACACATGCATATATAATAATAATAATAATACAAATATTATTAGTATTATTACATACAAAATGCAGTTCAGTGTATTTAATACAGCATTAAATACGGTATTATTTGTAAATAATACATACTAATAAATAAAAAGAAGAAATATCTAAAATTAATCAGGCAAGAAATAACTACAAACAACTAAGATAAACTGGCTTTCATGGTATTTTAAAATTACAATATTATACAACTGTATAAAAATAAAATGCAGTTTGCTTATTCAAAGGTCAGATTACAAAAATAATATTAATAAGCCAATTAATTAATTAATAAAAGAGCCAAAAAAAAACAAAACCCTGCAAAATGTAATAAAGAAGAAGCTATAGGATAAAAACTAATTTGAAAAAAAATGACAATTAACTCAAAATCTTAGTAGAATTTTAGCATGCTTTATATATGTATATGTTTATATGAAGTAATCCTACCTGAGTCACAAAACCTGTTTGTGTGAAAACCCCAAGATTCACTCAAGAGCTGAAGACTCAGCAGAGCTAGTGAACACCCCGGAGAACCTCTCAACTCTAAAATGAGACCGTAACCTGGATAGCTCTGTTGACACGAGGTTACACTAACATTACACCCAGAGACATGAAATGGTTGGGGGTGCTGCAGACATAGAATTCATCATATATCAGCGGACAGCCACAAGAAAGAGATGTGGTGGTGGCAGAAACTTGTAAAATAGTTCAAAAACTAATCCCTGACAAAACTGGCGTTTCTGCACCGCTGTTAGCAGCATGTTGCAGAGGTGTGAACATTTTCTGTGAATACATGTGCTTCGGCATATGCTCGGAAAGACAGTCTAGCCTGAAGACAGGCCTGGAATCCCAATGAAACTCACAGTCACGCCCACGACACATGCGTACACACACACACACACACAACCATGCCTAAAGGCTGCGAGACACCTGACATGTTTCATCTAGCGCCCTGTCACCTTCCTCTTGTACCAACTTACATCTGGAGAATAAAAATCACGCCAGGTGAGAAGGAGAGAACAGCAGGATTTCTGTGGTCTGTGTGCTTGAGAGAGACCAGAAAAAATAAGGAGAACAATACGAAGGTAAGAGGGGGATAAAATCAGCAGGAATGTCATTGGCAGGGTGCAGATTATGCAGAAATTGGCTGATGAAAAATGTGTCATGTCGTTCCAAACCTGTATTACTGTTTTTCTTGAAAAACAAAACTAAAACTTTTTGAATAACAAGCAGGTCATTTGTTTTGTTTTTTCAAGGGCTCCCCACCTCTCTGGAACTGGGGAACAGCCAAATTGCATCTAAATCGAAAAGGTAAAATTAATGATTGGATCCATGGAGAGAGACCCATTATCTGCGTATAACAAATGAAAGGAAACTGGATACAAAAACACAACAACATTATCTTAAGTTTTATAAAAGTGGCTTAAGCTTTATGTTTCAAATCGATAAACAAATAATTCAGAGTGAAAGTTTGAGTAGTTGTAACATATTTTTTGTTATTTTTGCAGTAATTTTATTATATTTATCAATTGTTAATTTAGTTCATGAACTTAAATGACATTAAAAATAATCTGTGAACATATATTTTAAGCAACGTTTTATATTTACTCACCTTATTCCAATTTGTAAGGTGAGTAAATACTAACATTTTCATTTTTGAACTACCCCTTTAAGACTTGTACCTTCTCATTCTGTTTTTTTTTGGTAATACGCAAATAGTGTGAAACTAACCAGAGGTCTACGAGGGGATATTTTTGTTCCATGGATCTGACCAAATTGAGGATGCTACAGTGCTAGGAAATCCATTACAACCCAATTATACGAGGCAGTTTTGGGCCGGGTCTAGTCTGCTCTCTCTGAAAGGGCTCTGTTTAATCCACAAAGAGAGGCTAATGGGAAATGTGGAAATAGAATCCACACTTCAGTAAGTTTGAGGGGGATTTGGCAGGATTAATGAACTGCCAGGTTTACTGTCAACATGCGGGAGAGAGCAATCCTTTACAAGGCACAGGAATACTGCATCAGTCCATCAGCCCACACACAGAACAGGCTCGCACATCCAGCGCAAGAGCTGATAGGCTCTCCTTGTGGTCTAAGTGTAGACACCGTAACAATGACGCCAACCCTCCCTACATCATCCAATACATGCTACATTTAAACCAGAGATAGCTTTTTACATTTGGCTAAAGGGATACACACATTTCTCTCTGTCTTTGTGTCTGTCTCTCACGCTCAAAAGACTCAAAAGAGGTCCCGGCGCCGCAGCCAACCAATGCAACCGCACAAAACATTCAATATATCTGCTTGATTGAATGCAGCCAGTGTGTCTCAAATCTGTGCAGCTGTGATATGCTAACTTTCATTGTCGTGATTTTACACTTCAGTTGTCAAATGAGCAAAGGCAATGTTCATTATACAGCTTTGTGTATTTTATATATATATATATATATACTGTATATATGACACACACACACACACATGTTGGTTTTTGTGATTTATGGGGACTCTCCATAGGCGTAATGGTGTTTATCCTGCACAAACTGTATGTGGTATTGCCCTACACTGACCCTACACCTAAACCTACTGTGCCCTTTACAGGAAACTGTGTGCATTTTTAGATTTCCAAAAAAAAACACTATTTAGTATGTATTTTAAGTCTTTTGAAGTACAGGGACACTAAAAATGTCCTCATAAAACACCTACATATTGTAATACCGATGTCATTTTACAAATTTGTGTCCTCATAAACCACATAAACCCACACAACTTATATATATATACAGAATGTGTGTGTGTGTATGTGTCATATATATATATATATATATATATATATATATATATATATAAAGTATTTTTTAATGCTAAGACATGCTGAAGTCTAAAAATGAAATGCATGCATTACATAAATATTCCCTGTTTGAAAATCCAGCTAAAACCAGCTTAGGATGGGGAGTTTGTGGCTAAGGCAAGCATCACTATTATTATTTCTCATACTTAGATTTGGGGGGCCTGCTCTAAATCCCTCGTATGCTACAGGCAAAAATGATACCTAAAATTGTGTGGCTTATTGAGGGGAGGTGTGCTATTACTTTCTGAAGCAATCAGACTCCTAAATTTTGCCTGGTGTGTGATAAAACGTGCCAAAAGGCAAAATAATAAAATAAAATAAATCCCACATACTTGAAGAATGGACCAGAGCCATATCTAGAGAGCAGAGAGTCATAAGTACTTGGACATCAGCTTTTTTACTTGGCTTAATAAGCAACCCTAAACATCAAATTAAACATTTAATATCTTAGTTATCACCAAGAAAAAAAGCACAACAAAGCTGAAGTTATCACACAGAAATACATATACACAGTGACTATTAACTACCCAGAACACACTTGTAACCCTAGTTCAGATGATCCTTTTATCAGCTGGACACAAATTCATGGACCTCCAAAATAATCTTTACCACTTTAAACTCAATGTATTGCTTGTTTACTTGATACTTGGTTTAGCATGTAAAATCAATACTAGATATCACTAATACAATACTAACTATTAGATTGTACTAGATAATTTAGTTTTCTCAAATTTAGTGGTTACCATATGATCTCTGGAGTCAGAATGGATGTTCCCTGCCTCACAGATTAGGCCTAAGGATGAAAACGATGGATGGATAGAGTCTGGTGGGCGGATACAATTGATAAATGAGCTGGTGAGAAGAAGGAAGTTCATATTTCCTGCAACTCTCCAATCAGAACCTCTCCAACTGACTTTCTCTGACCTTCCATCTCCATGCTCATCTTAGGAATCACTAATATAAGATTCACTAGCAACCACTTGAGAAATACAAAAAAGGGCTTTCATTTTCCTTATGTCTCCAAGACAGGCTACTATAAAGATACAAAGTCCTTTGATTTGCTAAAAGGCACTTTTGTGACTATATTTAGATCCTTTGATTCGCTAAAGTTGGCGACTTTATCTATATTCTCAATATAGAGGAACACACAAACCATAGCAGAAATCAAAATGAATACTAAATACAGACAAATTAAACACTGTAATTGGCAAAACAAGTAATAAATAAATAAATATTCACTAACATTCAGCTGATATAGCTGTATGAAAAATAGACACTGAGGTGCAGGGCTGGACTGGGAGTAAAAATCGGCCCTGGCATTTTATGGTCCAGCCGGCCCACCACCACATATAGGCCTACC
>JAUMHR010000031.1:1209924-1222606 GCA_032361145.1 Enteromius fasciolatus
AACCAAAACAGACAGGACTAAACCAAAATACATCAAGACACGGGGGAGACAGGACAGACAGGGACAGAATGTCACAATAATATAATATAATATAATAATTTAAAGGGCCCCTATTATGGGTTATAATCGATTAATATTTTGCTTAATGTTTAATTTTTCCATTTTTGGTGTTGGTGAGTGGCACCTACAGGCAAATAATGAATTTGCGTTTTCATTCAGACCAATGCAACAAGACCAACAGGTGGCGGGCAACATGAAACGGCATGGGACTCATTTTTAAAAAACAACCAGTTTCACTGATTCAAAATCAACTCAAAATTATTTTATACAAGGTGCACTTTCAGATATAAAACTAATAATGGCTTCCTGAAAAAATCCTGAAATACTAAAAGGGGAAATATTTTATACAGCATAATTTCTTTTTTTCTTTTCTCTCGAGTTTAAAAATGGTGCATCCTAGACATTTCTTGACAGTTTTACTGTAACGGTTTGAGTAAATAAATAAATAAATGAAAAAAGAAATAAATTGTTTAGTTGCTAGTGTAGACTTATTCATCTATTGTCTGCTATATTTTCTTAAATTTCTCATGACATGATTCCAGTTTCCAGAGCTTTTACAATTCCATGTGTACACAAACCTCTAACAGTTCACCTTTCTCTAAACCCTCTCTCCTCATCTCATCTCTTGTCCCATCTGTCCTCCCCTTTCCTTTCCAATTTCCTGTCTTTCTCTGCCCTCTCTGTCATTTCTTTGCATATACAGGACTGGTAATGTCCATTTCTCCTCATCATATGTCCTTGAGCCTTTCATGGTCTTAATTCCCATTAACACTCAGAATGACCTGATCACTGCCTGCCCATTGTTCCTCTGCTTTCAAATGACACTTTAATTAAGACCCTGTCATGCACTGCAGATGAACCTTGGGCTCTGGATGCTGGTCAGACTAACTGGAGCGGACTGACCGCAGCTCCGTGGCAGGGTTGAGTTCAATTTAATTTTCTTCCTGAAAAATGAGAACAAAGATCTTGCAAAAGCGATTTTAAATGCCATGAAGTATCAATCGCAAAAATGTATTATTTTTTTTATTGAATCTAGTGCGCAAAAAAAAAAAAAAGCTCATTCACAGAACATACAGAAAAGGAAAAGTTCGAGACTAAGAATGTACTCACTCTCAGGCCAATAAAGATGAGTTTGTTTTTTCATCAGAAAAGATTTGGAGAAATTTTGGATGTTTATTACAAACCTGTGGCTTTTTTATTTTTTAATGAAATAGATTTGGTGGAACTGTTGCTTTAAGAACTGTTCATGCAATCCTCTTGTCTAGCAAGTTGATCGTAACATTTATTCCAACATTTATGGAAATCAAATTCCATGTGACTCCATGCATGGTAAATGTCAGGCAAAGGAAATACCTTATCTAAGTTCACAGGCGTGCAGAAGTCGAAGAGCATTCACTGGGTGCACTGATTAATATATTTCTCGACGTGTTTTCATCAAAGAAAACCAAGTTCATCTTTATAAGTAAATACCTGTATGTAAATGTCTGATATAACATAAGGTAGCACACTCAGTCTGATGCCTAATGGTAAAAGCTGCACTGGCTAATGTCTGTCATCCATCCACTAATAATCACCCAATGACCTTGTGTATGAGTAAGCATTGGTCTGCCTTTTGTGCCAATTAAACTTGGCTAATTATCTGCTTAGCCTTTTAGCCTTCATCTGCACAATGTTAGCCAGAAGCCACAGCAATTAGCAGCCGGTCAGAACTGGGGAAAAACAAAACAAAACATGCACACCAACACATGTCCATTCATATCTGCAAAGAGAGATCAGAGCTTAGATCATTGACTCATAAACACTTGTGTAACTGACAATGACAGATAAACTTGACACATTAACACATTAATCAGTCAGTCTGCCTGTCTGTCTACCTAAAAACAACCTATCTGAATTCAAATTAGGTAAATGAACTGGAATTTAAAAGGGGATCTTATTGGAAGAATAGAAATAAATCAGGTAATTTCAATTTAAATTATATCAAACTAACTTAAACCAAAGACTTGGTCTTCTTTCAGTCTTAAATATACAATTGGTTATGATTATTTAAACGAATAATGGAAAAACATGACTTAAATGATCTTTTTTTTAGTGTATTGTTCAGTCAGGATAGCACGCAGTAACTTAATCACAAATTTTTAGAATGATTTAAATAAAATTTTCAGAAACTTTGGGGGTGTAGAGTTCATAATGGCAAGGCCAGGACATAATGAATGGAAATTTATTGCATAATTTATGTGGCAATGAGCAGTCGAAAAGAAAAGAAATTTTGTGCTTTATACACAAAAATGCTTGTAATAAATTGCAAATAATGCTGCATTCACATAATAAATGTAATATGAGAAACATCCCCCATCACACACACATGCACACACATATTTAACTGACATTAAAGCTTGTTCATTTAGGCACCCACTGACAGAGGTAAGTCTGTCAGTTACCATCTCTAATGAAGCTCAAACTGAGAACTCACACACACATACACAAACACGCGCAACTTTACATAACTTTAACTGATGGCTGCTGCTGAATTAACTAACCGTTAAAACCAATAATGTCCCTGTGACAGCGCAAGGGATGGAAGGACGCAGAGAAGGACTCTGCACTCTGTCAGGAGAGTATAATCAACACTGACAGAGGTATCATTTCACTGGAATATCTCGCCCCCTCTCTCTCTTTCTTTCTCTTTCTTTTTTTCCTGACTCACTCTCTCATGCATGCATAATATGACTTCATAAAAGAGTGGTGACATGAAACAGCACAGGTTTGATTGGCAATTCAGCGACTGTCAGTTCTACACTACCAGATTCATTTAATGCAGAGAAAGAGGGGGAAATATCCATGTGGATAGTGAACCGATAGCACTTTTTTTTCATATAGATGATAATATAACATAATTCTATTTACACATACTGCACGGCGGAACTCAGATGGCATTTTGATGACATGTTATTTCATCTCTGAATAAAATAATAACTTTTTGTTGCCATTGGCAGATATGGAAACTTGCGCAGTCTTACGCCTAGTTTTTCATACGTTTCAGCTTTTATGAAAAAGAA
The DNA here is from genome assembly GCA_032361145.1 of Enteromius fasciolatus. Classification (NCBI taxonomy): domain Eukaryota; kingdom Metazoa; phylum Chordata; class Actinopteri; order Cypriniformes; family Cyprinidae; genus Enteromius; species Enteromius fasciolatus. Next base: position 1,213,044 of record JAUMHR010000031.1, read on the forward strand.
TCAGAATTGGAAATTATTGTGAAAACTGCCAAGAATCCAAATGCACTTTTTTATGATGTACTAAAAAATATTCTCTGGCTTAGATGATAGACTCTTCCCTGACAAGAATGATGCTTTAAAATAAGTTTATTTGATGTCATGCTCCTTTTGAATTAAATCCTCTAATGCAAATGTTCTAATGGGACAGAGCTGATATCAATTCCTTTCAAATCAGTTTTGCCAGTAGACTCAGCGAGGGTACAACCGGGCTAAAGGCACCCCAGGGTAGAATATCTATTTGATTTTTTTTCTCTCTGAAATAAAATAGCAATAAATATAGTAGCTACACAAACCATTGCAGTACATAGTACAACTGTCCTGATCAATAAGATACAATTCAAATGTGTTGATAAAGGAATAGTTCACCAAAACATTAATATTTTGCTATCATTTACTCACCCTTATGCTATTCTAAATCTGTATGAGTTTCTTTCTTATGCTGAACATAAAATACAATGTTTTGCAATGTCCTCATTGACTTTCATAAAAGGGAAAGAAATACCAAGGAAGTCAATGGGGACCATCAGCTGTTTGCTTACCAGCATTCTTCTAAATATATTTTAGTTCAAAATAAGAAAAACTAAACAGATTTGTAATGACATGAGTAAATGAGGACAAAATGTTATAATTGTACCTTCATGGTATGGCATAGTCTTCAGTGTCACATGATCCTTCAGAAATCCTGATATGCTGATGTCCTGCTTAAGAAACATTTATTATTATTATTATCAACATTGAAATAAGTCATTCACTCCTTAAAATAAAGGTGCTTAAAAGGTGCTTGTAATATAGTAAAATTCTGTCATATACTAACAATCATTTATCATTATATGCCACTTACAGGTTTGGAGTAAAATTACTAATTCAGCTAGTAACACTTTTTATTAGTGCTGCCAAGCGATTAATCACATCTAAATAAAAGCTTTTGTTTACATAATATATGTGTGTGTAATGTGCATAATAATTACGTAAATATAAATACAAACACACCCATCTATATACAGTATTTAAGAACAAAATGTAATGTATATATATTATATATATATTTTAATAAATAATATATGAAGATATTAATGTATAAAATATTTTCTGATTATATACTGTGTGTGTGTTTACATATACATAATACATATAAACAGTACATACAGTATATAATGTAAACAAAAACTTGTTTATTTGACAGCACTACGTTTTATAAATAAAAATATATTTTGCAAAGCTTTAATAATAAACAATATTGATCAATATATTTTTTATATACTACTATACTTATTTATGTATTGTATTTATTTATGCTCTGTTATTTAGCTCTTTTATTCTGTCTGTTAACCTCAGACTCATGCAGTTGCCTGTAAGTTGTATCTTGTGCCCACTGGCACTGCTACAAGGCTAAGTTGTAACATGCGCACAGCTCATGCAACCAGCCCCAGGGTTCTGGCCAAACTCCACTCATGATTCCTTACACTTTCATTGCTAGGCAACTTATGCTAATTGTTTGTTAATGCTTTTATCCAAAGCCACTAACGGTCCACTTCTTCGATGAACAGTCCCTTTGGAGCAACCTTGGGTTAATTGCCTTGCTCAAGGGCGCAGTGGTGATCATTACTCTGCCCTTTTGTTCTCAGGGATTTGAACCTATAACCTTTTAGTAACCACCTCAGATCACTAACCACAAGGCTACATGTTCTGCATTGTCATAGACTGAAATACTTTCCAATTTGAAATCTAATCAGCTCTCTACTGATATAACAGCTTTTAACAACAATCCATGTCAAACATCCTGCAAAATACCATTCAGTAGCACACGAGAGAGACACTAAATGGTCCTAATTGGAGTGTGCCAGCTGACAGAGGTAATGCAAAAGGGCTAAGTCACCATGAACAGATGTCTGATGGAAAAATATAATTAAAGAGAAACAACAAACAAACATAAAGAAGAGAAAGAAGCATGACTAGCATACTTGATTAATATGATGGAGGAGATCAGCTGTGAAATGTTTAAGTCAGTTTTGGATACGCAAACATTAAAGGAACATTCTATTTTATCATTTTGCAAACATTGCATAATATTTTGCAAACAAATATTTTCTGAGAGCTCTCAAACAAGTAAAATTTATGCTGGACTACTTTTCTTAGTTAATTTGCTGTTTATGCAGGGTCAGAAAAGCCTCAGATTTCATGAAAAAAAAAATGATTTATGTTCTGAAGATGAACGAAGGTCTTACAGGTTGGAACGACCTGTTTATGATCAATGAACAATTTTTCCTTTTTTGTGAGAATTATCCCTTTAATATTATTATTTTTAACAAATACTTCAAGTGACTTTATTTACATATTTTAAGTGAAATTAAGCATTTAACATCCCATAATTGTATTAAAATAAAATCCATTGTGAATTTGTTACGGCAAGTCTTTAACAAACAAAACAAAATAACACTGGAAAGCTAACCATAAGCTTAATATTAAGTCTCTTTTTGTTGACTGAAAGGATGAGCCGTGTTTAGCATCAGAGCACATCCTCTGCAACCCGAACAAGAACAGGGATTATATTTTCCCATTTATAACAGAAATCAGCCATGACAGAGAACCTACCGAGGGAGATACATGTTTGATGTCGATTGATGGATGTTCTCCCACACCGTAGCCCTGCCCTTAAACATTGACTAATTCGTAGACGCCAACAATATACAAACTTTCTGTGCCTGTACACTCTGGGTGGTTTCACGCACAAGTGATGTGCAAGGGCGACTCAGAAGCGTGAATGTGAAAATGCGCCATTCACATTCATGACTTGCAGAAATAACTAGTTCCAGGAAAATGTGACGCCCATCTCTATGATGCAGCCTTTGCAGCAGATAATGGATGACTGTATAATAAGCTGCGTTAATTAGGCTCATTATAACAACTTGATAAATTTAATTAACTGACCAATTAGAGGCACTCAACTAATGTTTTTCAGCTTAAGAATGGAGCCTCATATACCTGATGAAGAGATACATGTATTAAAAAGCCATCAATATGGTATTAATCAAGACCGCGAGAAAGACTTTGCTGATTAATCAAATTCATAGAGCCATTTATTGCACTGGGGAGTTAGCTTCAGAAAAATGCTCTGTTGTTTTCAGATCATTTCGAAATCAGCTTATTACTCCAATACTCCAATTCATCATGGCTGCATCCATCACTGTCTGAGACAATAGTGATGATTCCTCTTCTTAAATGCTGCCAGCACTGAGCTGATGGATCCTTACAGCTACAAAGCAATGCCACGCTGACTTACAGATGAGAATATCTGCAGAATATCTGCTGACTGGAGGTTTAAACCCAGTTTAGCATAGTCACAGTCTGCTATTACCGCACTGCATAATAGCTACAATTTTCATGCAGGTGTCATGTCCTAGGTTTGGCGTTATGGCAATTATTGATTTTCTGCAGATGGTAAGGAAGTTTTTCTGAAAAGGTATATGAAAACCAAACTATTATATAAGTGTATGGATACTGTAGTGTTGGGAACTTTTCAGGGACTCTCATTGAGTCATTAATAAAAAAAGAAAATGTGAAACGACTTACTGAATGAATCACTCAGTCGAAGTGAATTATATCAAAACTGGCTATATTTATTTTGTTAGCTCACTTTGCTACTTTTGTGGCGAACAATTCATCCATGCAAGTCAATACGCCAAAAAAAAAATGGTTTGCCTTTGTAATCTTTAATCCAAATCTGGGAATGTTCCTCCCCTCTAAAATGATGAGCTTTCTCTGATGACATCAGTTTAACGGCTTGATCCTTTACCATGCCCCTTCAACTGTTAGTGTTCATATCTGAATAAAACGCCGACTTTACAATATCCAACCAATCCACAGTAGAAAAAACAAGCCACACCCTCTATGTTCCTAATTTAATATTCTGTTTCTCTCAGAAGTATGTCACAATATGGAAGTAAAACCGGTCGCAAAAAACTTTTAACATAGCTGGTCAAAACATGAAACACTTTCCTATTATAGTATGCAAAAAAAAAAAAAAATAAAACAGTACATAAAAACCTATCCTTGAACAAGCAATGAAGAATACATTTATTACAGAATTTAAACATCTTTGTTCATGTTAGTTTATGAAAATACAGTTGTTTATAGTTAGTTCATGTTAGTTCACAGTGCAACAATGTTGTTAACTAATGTTAACCAATGAACCTTATTGTAAAGTGTTTTTAGTACAGTTGCAATGTTCATATTTAAATAATTGTACCTACTGAGTATGTAAGTTTGGATGGAGTGACTCATATATTCAGAACCATAACAAGCCATTGAATCATTCATTCATCTGATTCATTCAAAACATTTAAAAACAAAACTCTACTGTGTTGTTTATAGATGAAATTATTAATTATGCTTTGGCTTCGTTTGGAAATACTAGATGTAAGACTATTGTCCAGAATTTTCTTGTTTATTCAACATGAAGTAAATAATAAAGCTGCTGTTTATTAAACAAGACGTTAATATAAAGCCGTATCACACTCGCTGTTAGTCTGAATATCAGATATCTTTGATCTCATTTGAAATATCTTACATACAAATAAGTTTATTTTTCAAATACAGTTTGACTATTCAAACTGTAAGATTTCCAAATGTTAGATTTTAATTAATTAAATATATTTTGAGTTTACACTCAGGAAACCCATTCGGGTAATGGACAGTTTCAATCAATTCACAGGAGGGTTTCTATCACTTCTCCCTAAAACATTGCACAAACCAATTTTATTCCAGCAATGTGCTCAGAAAATGGCCTAAGCCTGTTATTTATTTACAGTGCCACTAAAGTGTTTAGCATACAGTAGCACTCAATGTGTACACAGGTACACTACCAACTCAACTAACAGTCATGCAGTCAATCAATCACAGCTCAGGCCTGCTGCTTCTAACTGCAGCCATCCATCATCTCAGTATCTTCCTCTTAGACAACAGTGATGGATCATCAGCAGCGCACACTGTCAGCTCCATAAGCACCAGTCTTCAGTCGGTCAGCCCCATTCCACTGAAGGAGGTACAATATGGGCTCGTTGTGCACAATGAGATTTAATGGAACTACAGTTTAAGATATCTGACTATATCAGGATAATTAATTTGGATAATACAGACTTAAATGGCCTCGGGCAGTTATAAAATAAGACCTATTAAAGTCTTTTAGCAGAAAGACTTTTAAAATCCCCTCGGCTGGAAAGGTCTCATTCTGATTTATGAAAACTGGTGTAGGTCAATGGTGTACTTCAGATCACACTCTCAAGCCCTAGCTCATCAACTTTAAATTGGAGAATGACTCTAACTTGGATTATTGTGCCCTGAAGACCTCTGATCTGTTGAAGAGAGCACCACAGCTGGCACAGTTGAGAACCAAATTGCAAGGGGGGGGGGGATTTAATTGTGGAACCAAACTGCATTTGGTTCTTTTGACAGTTCTCATATCTAATTTTTCTAATTATATTCTGGAATTGTTCAATCAGATTCGTGAAAAAAAAAGACTCTTGAGCTGATTCTTTTTAGTGAATGAAACATAAGACTGTAAATCAGTGTAGTCACTGACTGGTCATGTAAAATACACAAGAATGACTATGTTTGACCAGTTTCACCTACTAACTTTTGCTTACCAGCTAGTCCAGCACTTAACTAGTAGTAATTAGCCTGAATTAACTGTCTTTTGTTGTTGTTGTTTTTCAGCAGGGTGGTGATGTATTTTAAAGGGGTCATTGAAAGGGATATGATTCTTTAGGGTCTTAATTAAAAGTCTATAACATATTTTGGTTAACATTTCTCAGTGGTAGTGTAAAAAAACACTTCTTTACCCTGTCAAAATCAGCTCACAACTTTCAAGTCATTCTAGTTCATGTTGCTTTAAGGTTTGCGACCATTCCAAAAATGTCAGATGGCTTCTCAGAATCGCAGAACAGCCTGACAACTTTGTTGACTTGTGACTTATTGTGAAAAACTGTCAAATTAAGCAAAAAGCAAGGCAGAAGACCACTGAAGGTGAGAAAATGAGACAGAAACCACTTCTGTTCTCTTTAGTGTAAGGAGTCAAGGCAGAGGCTGTAAGCAAAGGCAACTAAATCCTCTTATATCAGCCGCTGTTTCTAATCCTTCCATCTTCCTCAACATCCAGATGAAAGAGCGATACAAGCCTTCTTGTTGTTCCTCTGTCTCTGTCTTTCTCTCTTCGACCTCCTTTTGTAATCTGACAGTGAAAATTAACTAAATGAAAGTTGTACTTATATCCTTTTAGCCTCCGCGTCGTGTGGGCTGAAGGCGCAGATGGATTCGATTTTATTAGCTGTGTTTAAGTGAGCTTCTCTATCCTTTCGTCCCTAGAGCTCAGCCTGGATCTGAATCTGTCTGTCAGGAAGACTTATGCCCAACACACTGCGTGCTTTGCCTAAGAAATGTGCAGCATCTCTGATTGAAAAGCTGTTTTCATTATAATGATGTGCCTAAGATTACCATTGATCTGTTTACAAGACCTTTATTGAAAAATAAAGACGATGAAAATCATATGAAATTTTTAGAAAGGATCCAGAAGTTACAGTTTTAAGAAAAGGCCAGTTAAATATTGAAATTCATTGGATTCTTCCCTATGAGGGACCCAGATTTATTCTATTCAGCACGAGTACGAGTACTTCCACTTCCTACAGCGATTTCACAAACACACACATACACACCAACAAAGAGACCACCAAGTACATATAGAATGTATCTTGTTTGTAAGCAGGTGTCCTAGCAGCGTTCAAAGATTCCTCTGCAAAGCCCGTTCTCAGCAGGCATGCTTGAAAATAATCCAGTGCTATTGCATTGTATATTCTATACTGTGGTTTACATTCAATTTGTTTGCTATTGTAAAACAGAGCAGTATGAGACGAATACACAAAAGAGTTGTGATTTCTTTAAGGTAGGCCTACATCTTTTTGTGTGTTATTAAATTACTACTAGCAATGCAGTTTCACCAGGTGCTTTCGTGAGCTATTAGAATTATTAGAAGCATATAGAAAAGGCAAACACATATAACTTAAACACAAATTTTATATAACGAAAAAAGACAAAGTGAGCATTCAATCTGATTAATTATGGACTGATTTGTCTGAGACTATGTAGCTAATTCATAAACCATATGCGATAATATAATTGAATTTAAAAACAGAAACACATGGTTATATGTTAAACAATTTCTTATTATTCTGAAGTGGAGAATAATTTCTATGGATTTCTATGGATTTAGCTTGTAGTTACTCTGATGTTATACATGATACATATAAATTGTGGTTTGTGTCCAGAATGTTACACTTTATATTAAGTGGGCAGTTCCTGAGGAGTTACCATGTATATACACTGGTATTACAGAGGTGCACCAACTCCACCCACTTTATATATCCCTAAATCAACCCAACTACACACCCTGATCACCTATATACATGCTGCTGTTACAAAATGTACTGTAGCTATGTAATTCCTGTTACAGAACTACTTAGTGAAGTGAAAAAAATGTTGTTACCAATGTCCTATTATACATTTGTACTTACACACACCATTCCGAGGGTTATTACATGTGTGTAGTTACAGAAATATTACAGCTGTAGATATTATGTAGCAATGTGTACTTACACTGTGGTTACTAGATGCATATTTTTTTGTGCATGTGTCCTTGTGTTTCGGTCCAGTGTAAACCAAGTCTCTGGCAGTTGATAGATTGTGAGAGAAGATCATTACAGAATATACACTCTTATGTGTGCACCAAAGGAAGCACTTATGAGGTGTTTTAACAAACTTTTTTTTCCTCTCTCTCTTTACACCAACCTAATGTACTGTAGGCAAGGTGTAACGTCCATGAGCGTGAAATGAAAGTGGAAAAAAACACATATTGCTTTGAATAATAACATTCCCTCTCTTTGTGTTATCACACAAGAACTATGAAATACGTATGATACAGTTTAAAAATAAATATTTACAGACTTAGAGCTCACATGAAACAGCACAGCAGAATCGTTCTTTAAAATCCCCCACCGTTTCCCGAATAAGCCCCAGAGCTGACAGCATTCCCCATGTCTCCTGTAAGACCACTTTAAGCAGAAACACAATAACCTGTGGCATTTCGAAGAGATCAAACGCAGCCCGCTTCAGAGCGCCACGCACCAAAAGAGTGCCCTCAGAACACAACCCTTCCCGCATCTCAGAGCCACTCTGCCTGACCATCATTACGATTCATCCAAAGCCTCTCTGTAGTGTGAGGTTAGAGGTGAGGATGAGTCAGGTGTAAGATGAAGAAGAGCAGCGGGGGGGTGTGAAGCTAAGAAAGAAACCATTTTTATTTTTTTGTGCAGATGCTGACCATAAAAAACAAGTCTTGAAACATTCTGAGCATCAATTGAGCGATATATTATATATCATAGAATCGCAAAATAGAAATATGTGCAAGGAAACACATGGCGTTTGGTAGAGAATGTGTTATGATAATCGCATAAAAGCTGCGCGCTTTTTCTTCGTTCCGTTTTAAGCGCATGCCACTCATTCATGAGACGCTGAGCACGCTCCGTCGAGGTGCAAGAATGCTTGTTAATTGGCCCGTGAATCAGATTGGTTTATCCTTGGAGCCAGATAAAGGATCCATAATTTATCTGAGACAAAAAAGAGCGAAAGAAATGTAATTATTTTCCTGTTCACTAGAGCATGTGGAGACGAGGACTCTGATGATTATTGAATTCTCACCGTCTTCTATTACACGCTGGATCAGCAGCCGGAACTGTGGGGAGCTGGTGAGGGTTCTGCGGCTCCCCACGAAGTTCATCCGTTCGGCGACGTTGGGGGAGCATCGCACTGCGGTTTTATTGGCGTCGGGCGTGTTTGTCTTCCTTCGGGAACAGCTGAGGCGGATGTGGAATGGGGTCTGTGAAAAGAGCAGCTGGGGGAGAACTATGATGTGTACTTGGCTTCCTACTGGGACGCCTTGAAAGCACAGGAGAGAAGTTCATGGCGCACGTAAACTATGTAATCTGGAGATCCAGGGTGTGTGTAATCAAATTAGTGTTTGTTCAAGGTTTATTAATTATGATCAGAATTTCTGAACTTAACAACCAACAGAAAGATAAAGTAAAAAAGCATAATTTGACTTGTAATAAAGGAGACTGCAATCATAATTATTTATAATTATGTTCTTATGTCATTCCAAATCCACAAGATCTTTGGAACACAAATTTTACAAAGATAGTAAGAATATCGTTTAAACAGTTTATGTGACAAAACTAGTCTTCAGTGTCACATGACCTTTCAAAAATTATTTTAATAAGCTCTTCAAGAAACATTAATGTCAATGCTGAAATAAGCTGTAACATTTATTAAATTCAAATCATTCAAAATAACATAACTAATTTAATATAAAAAAATCACTTCTGAATGTATCCTTACTGAAAAGTAGATAGTAATATATGAGACTGAGGATGTGTGACCGTAGAAGAGAAGGTCTAAATGACAGGATATGAAGTAAGGTA
>JAUMHR010000031.1:1232613-1249942 GCA_032361145.1 Enteromius fasciolatus
TCTAGCCGTCCATTCATTCTTTAGCAGCAGTTTTTTACAGTAATATTTAAATGGCACCTTCTTGGTGTACCCAAAATGGTCTCACACTATCAACAGACATTTCTCCGGTGGAAATAAAGCATCTGTTTAGTCCTCTGTCACAGTTAAAATTGCCCGTAGTAGCCTAGGTGGTCCGTGTCTCTAAGCAGGTCATTTAAGCCGGTGCACCGCTAGAGTAACTTTTTTTTAGTTTTGCACAAGCTGCAACTGTCCCGTTCTGTGTAACAGAAAATCTTGGGTTTAGCGGAACCTTTACTGTTAATTAACTGTGACGATTTATATCGCGGTTAATCGCTGCATCCCTACTCTGAGCAGCATTAAACAGTCTGTGTGAAGACACCTAAATAGCATTTCAGATGCACCACATTTGCAGGGTAAATGTGGCATTAGAAATAAAAACAGTCAATTTGCTTTCAAATGTCAGTACTTTAGGCAGTCAAATAACAAAATATTGCATGCTGCGTCTCATATTGCTACATTCTACAAAAAAAGGCTGCATCTGAAATTGCACGTTCTCTCAGTAGGTGCTTCTGAATTCTTTTTTTTTTATTTCGCTTTTTGTTTTATGAATACTATGGACACGCCACTCTTCTAACATACCATTTTTTTGCCTACTATATTACAGGGAAGTATGTGATTTCTGATGCAGTCACAGTCTAGAAAGCTAGTATGCTATTCCAAACATAGCCCTGATGTCTTCAAATGTTCCAAGTGCGTTGCATACGATCTCAGCTTTCTATAGTACAAAATATCTGATTCTACTGAACATTTTTTGGCTTGTATGCGAGCGGTTTGATCTCAAACTGTTTTAGGTTCAGCAAGTTCAACAGGACTCTTAACAGTCTTAGAATGAGCTCTCTAGCGCTTAGCTTTGACTTGATTGCTGTCTGAAGAAAATTTGACTCCATTCATGCTTCCAAACATTCTCTCCCAAATGTCTTAATTAAAGATTTAATTCAGACAGCAATGCTTTTTGCTTATGACTCCACACTTCCTTCGCTCTCGATGTCCAACAACTAAAGTTTGATTTTATTACGCCATTAGCTGGTCCTTGTGTTAGGTGACCTTCACATTCCCCACCGATGCAACACCCTGCCTGCCAAATTCAAGAAGTTGCTAGTGCCTGGCAAAATTCAGCACATCCTATGCACGGGAAACCTTTGTACAAAGGAGAGCTACGACTACCTGAAAACACTCGCTGGAGATGTGCACATTGTCAGAGGAGACTTCGATGAGGTTGGCTTTTACTTCCTATTTCTGTTTTTCGAAGTTCCTCATGCACACTTTTAATCATTCGTACTACTTGCTTTTCAATGGCAGAACTTGAATTATCCAGAGCAGAAGGTGGTGACGGTGGGGCAATTCAAAATCGGTCTGATCCACGGACACCAAGTGATCCCGTGGGGTGACATGGCGAGCTTGGCACTGCTTCAGAGGCAGCTGGATGTCGATATCCTCATTTCTGGTCACACACATAAATTCGAGGCTTTTGAGAATGAGAATAAATTTTACATTAACCCTGGATCTGCCACAGGGGCCTACAGTGCACTGGAAAGGTATACCATTTACTTTTATATCCTCCACATCATGTTATATGCAATTGATTACATGGATTATAAGTGATTAAATTGTCTCTTTACAGCAACATCACACCGTCGTTTGTTTTGATGGACATTCAAGCATCTACAGTGGTAACGTATGTCTATCAGCTCATTGGAGACGACGTCAAAGTGGAGAGAATCGAATACAAAAAGTCTTAAAGAGCGCGGATACTGTCAGCTGCCTTCTTTCAAGATGCTAATCTTGTCATTCCCTCTCACCTGAACGTCACAAATGCTGTATCATAACGTTACGCTATATTTTAATGTAATATATAATACTGTTTATATGTCACCAGAATGTCAGCGTTGTGGTTTCGGCAGATGGTTGTTGAGGATGCAATAATGCTGCATTATTTGCATAATGTTATCGTGAAATGTTAGTCTACGTTATGTGCCCTATTAATTTTTCAAGGCCCATGTTAAATCATCTTTCATATAAATAAAACCCCACATCACATAAGCAGTGTAATTTTGTTTTTTTGTTCCCATTTTATAAGAAAACACAGAATGCACATTATTAAAATGACTATTTTGAAATGTCTGGAACAGCTTTTTACTTAAACTGGGTATGATTTAAGAATGATCTTTGTAGATATGTTTTTAAAAGTGACGAATAAAACATAGATTGATGTGTTAGCTAAGAAACAGAAAGTCCTCATCGTCGTCTTCCGATTCATTGAAAGACAGGCCACTCATGTGTCCAGCGAGATAAGAGTCCATTTCAGACGCATCCCATTCAAAGTCATCCTCCCATGGATGTGATTCTGGAAATTTAAGTCAGTTTTGAATAATGTTTAGCACAAAACTGACTTTGTGATATCAGGAATCATATGTTGCACTATTTGCCGTCTGTTAAGTAACAAACCTACCCCGTGACGAAGCATGTTTTGCAATGGTAGTCCTTTTCTTTCTTGAATGTATTGTGTTTGATTTTGCAAATCCAGAGGACATTCTGTGCAGTAGTTGAGTATTAGTATCACAGCTATTTCTTTCAACAGTGTTTTAACATTTTTTGGCATTATTTACTTACCTTTGATGCTTAGCAATTTTAGGTAAAGTTGTTTTTTTGACTTTCTCCGAGGTTGAAGATTTTTTTCCACTTTCTTTGGTCTTGCTCTTAGACGCACTTTGAGAATTTGTCGTGTGATCTTCTTGTGGAGTGTATGTTGACATCTGCAGCTTCACGTTTAGACTGACATTCGCATCTGGCACTAAGAAGTATAATAAATTATGTTACATATTTCACTGTAATGAAAGGTCTTGCTAATACAGGTAAATGTGCTTATGTTTTTTAAGGGGAGATGGGGCACCTGTCCTGATACAGCGGTGTAATACATTCATATAGTGTTGACATATTAACTGCCGCACGTGCTCTTTACTGTAGGCCTCTGCGATACTATACAGAAAACGCTTCTGTCCAGGTGTCAGGCCTGGGTGCTGAAAATAAAGATGATACGAATGAAGTTGCAGTCCTGATTTGTATCAGAAATCACATATATTCATCAAATCATTGGTAAACAATGAATAAAATAAAGTTAATATGGATTTTGAGTTACTTGGCATAAGTTCCAGTCCCGATTTAATCAGAAATCAGATATATTTATCAATTCATTGCAAAAACAACATTTTTTAAATAATTATGTTTTATGTTATATTATTATATAGTATTATAACATTATGTTGTTGTAATAAAGCTTATGTTTACAAAGGCTATTGTTACAATAACAACATTAATATTCTATATTAATATTAATATTAGGTTTTTTAACCTAACTTTTAATATTTAACTTTTCTTATTTAATATAATTTATTTCAGTAATTGCAAAGCTACGTTTTCGTCAGCCAAACATTCAGCTTTGCCAAAATCCCAAAAATTTAATTGTAATAATATTTCACAATATTACTTTATTTTTAATGAAAGGAATACCTAATAAACATCAACAACAAATGTCTAATTGTTGCAAACGTTTGACCAGTTGTGTATATTTTTATGAAATACCTGTAAAAATGGAGCAGCAGTTATGGTCTTGGGGATATGAATAGTTTTAATGCCCCGATCTTGTTCTGACACTTGTACAGTTGCAGATATTTGTGTTTTGTGTCCAAACACAGAGTTTGTTTTGCCTGGGTAAAGAGAAAAGTTAAGAACTTTTAATTTATTATTTAGTTAAAGTTCACATGTCATAATGTATATTACAAAGTAATAATTCCCACAAAATAGTTTGCTACACATATGACAGTCGTTTTGTCTTCAGAGGATTTTTTTGGAACGCTTGTTTGGTCCCACTCAATTGGGTCAGAGACTCTGGTTACTCTGTTCAAATTATACAGGTGTAATGTTTCTGTAATTTACACAGATTAAGCTTGCTACTGTAGCCGTGTGGAAAAATCCTGTCAGGTTGCTAGAGAGATAAAAATGGTTGTTTTGAGTTCAAACTTACTGTACACGCTATTGCAGATGTATACTGTATTTGCAGATGAGTGCTGTGGAAATTCAGTGATGTGATTCGAGAACTAACCATTTTAGGATAGTACAATATATAAAATAATTCACTGAAGTTATGTAAACTATACAAAATGTCTTTATAACATGCGAGAATGTTTGCTTATTTAGCCTAGAAAGTAAAAACATTAGCGGACACTACAATTTTAACTTTACACAACATTTATGTTATTAGTTAAAATGTTGTGCAATTTAAACAAAATGTAAATTTAAAACCGGAAAACTATAAGTTAAAAATTTATTTATGTAAGTTTATGTAAATCTACATACCATATTACAGTACAAAGGCAGCAATTGTTAATCTAACCAATTAATAAATAGTTATGGACAAACTTACCAGCTTGCACATGGTTGAGACCGGATGGCCTGTCAAGACATAATATCATAGGAAATACATAATTAATGCGACAATAACACAATAAAAGTAATTTTCATAAGAACTTCTAAAGCTTACCTTAATGGCAACAGTGACTTTTTGTGGTGCAGACGACTTTTATCGCTGTTTTCAAGGAATTTTACGTGCTTTTTCATTCCGGAGTGTTACCTGAACTGAGACTTGTAGAATATTTACAAGTGATATAAGGCGACCTGTAATCCCATCCGATACTGCGCGTGCGTGCGCGAGCGCGCCTGCAGTGTTTTGACCTCAGCGGGCTTCCGTAGGCGACGGAAAACAGCATGGCTACTGTAGACACTGTAAGTGGAACGCATTCCTAAGGCACATAACACGTTTTTGTGTGATATAAGTGAAAACGGCATACCGTCTAGTGCTGTCGGAGCAGGAGAATTAACAATGCCTCGATACGCGCATCTAGTGATGGGTCCTGCCGGAAGTGGAAAGGTAATTCAGTACCAGAAGGGCTAGCTGGGTTAACATACTAAACCATCCTAACAATTATGATTTATTTTATTGTGTGCATATTTGCACTTAAGTGTTAAGTCTAAAACACGTATCTGGTCTGCATTGATCGTATTTATTTTAGTCCAATACAACCAAAAAATATATATCGTTGCCTATGTAGGGTGTCGTAAGTCTTATGTTAAATCCAATTTATTTTCTGTATTTTTCAGAGTACTTACTGCGCCACAATGTTAGAGCATTGTAAGGCCCTCAACCGATCAGTACAGGTGGTCAATCTGGATCCAGCTGCAGAGCATTTTGAGTATCCTGTCATGGCAGGTCAGTTATCAGCATATAGATAAACACACACACACACAGAGTAAGATATACTGGCATATAGCGTGAGCAGTTTATATCAGATGGATTTTGGGATCATAAGAAATAAAAACAATCACGTGTTTTACTGCCAAACTGTAATGTGCGGACAGTAATAGTCATTATTTACTTTGTTTTAATTATTTGTGTTGAGAAAATACAGGATTTCAATTGAAATATTATTTAAATAATAATGATAAATAGTTTTGGTATTTATTGTAAGTAATAGAAAAATATCAAACTATTACAAATTAAATAATTTAAAAAAAGTTTAAACAGAAAATAAATTGTGGAAGAATCATTCACAATAGATGAGTCATGTGTTTATAAAAATAGATAATGGATTTTGATTTCATTATAATTCTTTAAAGTTAAGAGATCATAGTCTTCAAATAACTACTTGCGCATTGCATTCAAGTAATTTAATTTGTATTTGAATTAACTACTACTTCAAAGCCAAAGTAGCCTTTTATTGACAGTTTTAACATTTAAAGGGATAGTTTACCGAAGAATGAACCTCTGTTACAATTTTCACTGTATACAGACATTCGAGAACTGATCCAGGTAGATGACGTTATGGAGGATGACTCTCTGAGATTTGGCCCCAATGGAGGACTCATCTTCTGTATGGAGTACTTCGCCAACAACTTTGACTGGCTGGAGGAGAGTCTTGGTTATGTGGAGGATGACTACATACTGTTTGATTGCCCTGGTAAGAGGTGATTTAACAGATGTGTAGTGCTGTTATGGATTGGTATGAAACGGTACAGAGCGTTGTGTTCTCCGGGGCTGCAGGTCAGATCGAGCTGTACACGCATCTGCCTGTAATGAAGCAGCTTGTGGAGCAACTGCAGCAGTGGGAGTTTCGCGTGTGTGGAGTCTTCCTGGTTGACTCGCAGTTCATGGTCGAGACCTTTAAGGTAAATGTTTGGCACATGGTGATGACAAAAAAATGACATTGAATGTAAATGAAGCAAGCATGGGGTGGATTTTTTGCGATTTGTATAAGAAATTAATGAAATAATAAAAACCAAATCTTTGTTTGTTGTCATTTTTTTTTTTAATCTAGTTCATCTCTGGAGTTATGGCTGCTTTGAGTGCCATGGTGACATTAGAAATCCCACAAATCAACATAATGACCAAAATGGATCTACTAAGTCCAAAAGCTAAGAAGGAAATAGAGAAGTACGTCCATGTAATGCAATCCATTTATAATTCAATTTAACCTAGATTCAGATGAAGACAGACTGTGCTTTTTAAATTATTTGCAGGTATCTGGACCCAGATATGTACTCAATGATGGAGGACAACTCTGTATCTTTGAGAAGCAAGAAATTCAGGAAATTAACCGAGGCCATATGTGGTTTGGTAAGTTAAAATTACAAAGATTATGCCTTGAGGCACTGATAAATACAGTGTGCTTTTTTAATATTTTTTTTTAGTAGTAGTATTCAGAAAAATTCTGATTATAATTAAACATTACTTTTTAAAAGCTCCCCTTTGTTGGTTACAGGTTTATAAAAGTTTCTGGTTACTGATCTGGTGAAATAATTTACTCAGAAGAATGCTTTTGATTAATCGTTCAGTCCTAGCATCATTCATAATCCCTTTCGATGTCAAGTTTACAATCATGCTGTAGTGAATTACTACTCCTTCTTTAGATTGATGATTACAGTATGGTTCGTTTCCTGCCCTTTGACCGCACTGATGAGGAGGGCATCAACATTGTCCTGCAGCACATTGATTTCTCCATACAGTATGGTGAAGACCTAGAGTTTAAAGAGCCCAAGGTCGGTGCATATGATTACTGCCATATGCTATGAACTGATGTTTGATTCAAATATATATTTATACCACTGGTTCATTATAGTAAAAACAGTTGTTTAGACTAAATTAGTTTTAGTTTGCAACAAAATTTGCATTTTGCATAACTGCTCTTTTTTCCCCCCCTTTGTTCCAGGAAACTGATGGGGAACCCAGTAATACAAATTTTGATGAGCTCTTCCAAGACAGAGATGATTCTTAAGCGAGGACAGAGATCATACTTCAAAGCCAGACAGATCTGTTCCACTAATTAAGTGTTTTCATTTATTTAAACTATATTTTGTGTCAATGTCATTCATAATGTCATTAGTTGAAGGATGCTACCATAGCCTGTGCAAGGTTTCAATCTAAGCAGAGTTTTATAAAATATAATCCATTTTTTTAGAAGCGCATATTTATTTTCCCAATAAAAGTATGGAAATGACAAATGTGGCGTTTTCATTTTGTTAAAAAATTCAGGCATTACATCTGTCAAAACATCTGTGATACACAGGACAAAAAATACACAAGCAACTTATTTTAAGCAATGTTTCTTGGACTGAGAATGAGCAACACATTTCTATTTGGATTCTTAGATCGGTCATGGGCCTAAGGCTGATCATCATTTTGAGCAATTTTGATGGGCACTAACCCGCTGAGAATGGGTGACATATATGGGGGTCATAGGCCCTCTTGTCTCACCTGGTTACCTGGTGACGACAACAATACTCAAAAAGTATACATTTATTACCAGCTATTAGAAACACTTTGATGGAGAGGTGGAGAAGTTGCTTATCATTACATCAATATCAATATTTTGATTACATCCTACTGCTCTTAAGTTATGTTGTCTTGGTGGACAGGTTGCTAGTTTTTGACTGTCGTGACATCAAAATGGTGTGTGGATCATTTTAAAGGGAATTTGTAACATATTTAGACTACTTAAAAGAAGTGAAATTGCGCGGGGAAATATAAAACCTAACTAAGGCGCCCCCCAGTGGTTATGGCGGGATATTATCCCTGAAACTTCCTGTATCGGTGTTGGGTGGGACAGCGGAAGCGGCAGCTTGCAGCGCTGACATATTCATTTTTGCCTGCCAGATTTGGGAAGTATTGTACCAAAATGCCGGTAAGAAATCGTTAAACGTAACCATTTAGAAGATAAACGCAATTGTTTGCGCTATGAGCAGTTTATAGTGCAAGGATTTAGATCAGCGGTGAGCTAGAAAAATATTTTAGCGTTATTAGCCATAGAGCTAACCTGCTCATCACCTTTCTCTGGCTTTTTTTCTACAAATGTAACCGTTTTACAAATACACATTATATAATGTTTTTTATCTTTAAGCCTTTTAGCCAAATATGTGTATGTAAGTGTCAGAAATGTGATAGAAACGTAATTTGTGCATCTGTCCATGATGCAAACAACTGGATTTCCTCATTGGCATTCACCTCAGAGATCACAGATTTTCTTCAAACGCTTCATTTAAAAAAAATTTGCTTTGTTAAATAAACATTACTAAGTCATTTTTGCATTTGTTGTGATGTTCCGCTCTCTTCAGGCTTACCACTCCAGCCTGATGGATGCAGACACAAAAATGGTGGGGAATATGGCATTGCTGCCCCTCAAAACACAGTTTAAGGGTCCTGCTGCTAAAGAAAGTAAGAAAGTTTGCTTATTTTCAGGCAGTCCTGTGAGATCAGAGTTGTATGTGGTTCTTCCTTAAATGGCCATCGCTAGTAAAGGGTATTTGACACATCAACTCTTCCTTCCTGTTTCCATATTCAGCCAAAGACACAGATATTGTCGAGGAGGCTATCTACTACTTCAAAGCCAATGTTTTCTTCAAGAACTATGAAATTAAGGTAAGATGTATGACCGTACAGCATGCTATTCTAGAGCTTGAAAAAATGCCTTGCGTGTCTTAACATGCATTCATGGTTTTGACCTGAGAGAGAACACATAACATTCTCACTAGATCCTGAATTATATATATGCGTATACACAGTCATAATCAGGTTAAATACCACTTTTATACTCGAGATTTTGTATTGAAATATTCACTTTATTTTAACTTTTGTTAGAACGAGGCTGATCGAACTTTGATCTACACCACTCTTTACATCTCTGAATGCCTGAAGAAGCTCCAGAAGGTAACTATTGAGGAATAAAAGCTCTATTGTATTTTTCAAACATTCAGTGAAAAATTATTTGTCCGGTGTTTTTAATTTTTACATACATTATCTAACTGCAATCTCATAAATGATTTATAGTGCAGTTCAAGGGGTCAAGGAGAAAAGGAGATGTACACGCTGGGAATTACCAACTTTCCCATCCCTGGAGAACCTGGCTTCCCTCTGAATGCCATGTATGCGAAACCCTCTAACAAACAGGAGGAAGGTATGGCAAAATTAAGTCATAACGTACCTGTGTCTGGTTGTTTTGCACATTCATGAGTGCGTTAGAAGTTTTATTGAGGATTACAGATTTAATAGATACTGTGTTTTTTTTCTGGACAGAAACGATGAGGGCTTACCTGCAGCAAATCCGACAGGAGACTGGACTGAGATTGTGTGACCGTGTGTTCGACCCTCAGACAGACAAACCAAGCAAGGTGAGACATATTGAAATATTAGCAGTCAAATCAAGGTGATTGACAAAAGCAAGATAAGCTTTTATAGGCATTTTATTCATTTAGTAAATTGATTAATTTTCATTGTGCATTGTGGCAGTTTTCCTCAAGTGCAAAAATAAAAGTTAACAGTTTTTTAGTTGTTTTTTTTTTAAACAGGACATATTTCTTGAAGTCAAGTGCAACAAATGTTTTATATATTTAAATGTGTTATTTTTTTACTTTTTTGGATTTTGTTCATTGGAACATAGAAGTATAAACACGTTTCCTCCCAAGTATTGTTGTTGTAAGATTACAAACCAAAATTTGTTACGTAACATTTTATTTTACAGTTACACCTATTAGTTTCTTATCAGCATGCATATTAACAGAATATTATCGCCAATTAAGCACATATCAATGCCTTATTCTACATCCCTAATCCTACGCAATACCTAAACCTAACAACTACCTTACTATTAATAAACAGCAAATTAAGAATTTATTGAGGGAAAAGCTATAGTTAATAGTTACAAGTGTTGCCTATTCCAAAGTGTTAGCATTTTTTGTATATTGTGACATTTTATTAGAACATTTAATATGTAAAGTACTGTTACTGAAGAAAGTTACATTTTTTATTTTTATTTATTTTATTTTTGCATTATTTAAATGAAAGTTAAGTACATTGCTTGGAGACAAATACAACTTAGACTTCTTATCTATTTTATTTGTTCACCAAAACATTATCAGCGTCTTATGAGAAATAAAACTTAATTCAGATGTTGATAATATCCGTTTGTCTTCTACAGTGGTGGGTTTGTTTTGTGAAGAAACAGTTCATGAACAAAAGTCTGTCTGCACCTGGCCAGTAAGAAACCACTCAGGATCTCTGTTGGTGTTTCTGCGTGGGATGTGTATGGATATTTTTTTTTTTGTCTCTTTTTTTCTTTAATCTGTATGCAAGTGTGTTTACCCTGAGATTTTTTACTGGTGATCAAGTATATTTGATTTCTGGCCTGTCATACGAAACAGGAGCGGATCAAATAAAAATCTATTAAAGAGAAACAGCTAAACAACATTTCTCATTTCAAAGTATTTCATCTTATATTAAATATCAGCCTCATTTCAATCAACAAAAAAAAAAAGTGTTTCAGTTAACAATAACAACACTGCTTGGTGTGTAGTGAGTTCATAATCGTTTTATTTTTCCGAACTTGATTGCTGCAGAAATGACATTCCTCCATATTTAGTGTTCAAAAATCTATGTCCTGCCACACAAACTGGAGAAAAGTGAGTTTCACACCAGTAACACACCGCTGAATCAAATCAAAACGTGACGGACCGACTGGAAATGCACAACTTATTGCTTCAAATTGTTTTCTGTGTTTAGAACAATAGATTTACATTTGCATTAGTACACAACAGCCAACAAACCTCACACAGACAAGATCCTAAATTTGTGTTGCCAAGAATCATATGCACCTTTAGAAGTTATTGAGGTAACTGCTTTTGACATAAGACATAAACAGCGAGACTAAAACATAAGGACAAACACTAGGTATGTAAGACAAATGCTACATTTTAATGAGCAATTACATGATGGGACCTTCGGGGAACAGAAGAGTGAACAGGATACAGTCAGGTTTGGGGTGGACATCACAAACAAATGACTGATAAAGCTATGGTACAATACATCATATTTACATACACAAAAAATACAGCTTTTGAGCTTACCATTTATACAAAAAATATTCTGTCTCATGCAAATATCTAACTTTTTGGTTTGTCCAAAAGAGGATTCCAGCTCAAAAACCGACTAGACGTTGAGACGGACTTGACATCACTGAATACAATTTTCCTTTCCGATAGGAGAACAACTTAAGGCAGCAGAGAAAGAGATGGCCCTTTGCGAGACATCTGCGGTGTTGTTTTTTTAAGGGAACAGGGCTGTCCGACAAGTCAGTGAGAAGGGAAATCAGCATCGATTCTGACCATCAGCCTTTACTAGTACCATAAACGCACAAAACACGCCAGAATTGCATAAAAGACATTGTTCAAAATTGATGGCTCAGTGGCAGATAAAAAAGCGAGTCAAAACACAAGTGTCATGCAGTACATTTCATCATAATTAACATAATAAATAATTCAGACACACTAGACGGTGGAGGGAAATCGACATTAACGAAACGTGCTGTAACTCACACATTCAGATAAAATAAAAAAATATATTCTACGGTGGCTTGGCTCCGACATCCCCAAATGGTGCAAACCCAAATAACTGGTGATTAAAATAAAGGTGATTGCCTATTAAAGTTTGTAATTGGCATGTCTAGGGGGGGCTGGTTAGAATTCGATACACACGATGAAGCTTTGCCACACATGAATGTGATCCAACGCATCAGTTAAACCTATTAAATTGATATGAGCTTGTCGTGGGTTTTAATATCAAAATTCTCAAACCGTCTTTGACCTCAAGATATGGAGATGGGAACTGATATGTACCAAACGAAACCGTGATGGGGCGTCTAGTCGAATGCCATTTCTTGGCTTTTCCTTACACAGCGGGCGACTTTCCTCTTGAACTCACCGTTAGGATCCTCTCGCCATTCTTTCTGCAATCCAATCACAAATGTGAGAGTTTGTCATGAATATGCATTTAAAACCCTAAATTAAGTGCAATTAAAAAAATAAATGCATGTGGGATTTGGATCTATGATGGTCATTAACGGTACTTTTAAGGATTTTTTTTTTTTTTTTTATCCAGGATGTAGATGCATGATTTCTTTTTAAAATCATTTATTATGTGCCATTAATGCTGTAGCCTTACCATTTTTACAATAAAAATAATAATAAGTGTTATAGTAATGTATTATCCATATGACAAAATTTTTAGAAAGGCTGCATTTCCTAGCTAATTTAATAAACTCATATGATTTAGTACATTTTGATGAAAGGATAAGGCACTATGAAATCTAAATTGACCATATTTTTATGGAATGTTTCAATGTTTTGTTTTTTTACAAATGACAGGGTTTCTGCATGTTTTATGTAGGTATATTAAAATCTTTTTAAAACAAATTAAAGAAAACTTAAAAAATAAACTGAACAGAATGCAATACATTATATATATATATATAAAATAAAATATTTTCCCTAAATGTAAAGAATTGACAATTAATCTGCATTACTAAAAAAACAATCCAACCACTAAAATGTGGAAATAATTTTTACCATTTTTTTCAGATTGCCAAAAGTTGATGTTCATTATGATTTCATGGCGTGATTCAGTATCATCATAAATCAATAAACTTACAGCTGCATCCACATTGGCTGGCGAGTCACCATTGGGATCAGCTAACATGGATATCACACTAATCATGATGGTCTCTACGGTGTGGATGGGCAGCCAACGCTCCTCAGGTTTCTCATAGCCAAATTTGTCCTCTCCTGGCTCATGTAGGATGGAAATGCACACATCCCCATTCTTTGCAACTGGTTAGAGATAAAGAATGATATCAGTGTCGGCCTCTATGGGGATAACGATTTCATCAACATGCACTCACCATTAGGATGCCAAATCTCTGTTATAAACTTCATCTTGGGAGGCCGAAGGGGGTAATCATGAGGGAAAATGAGATGTGCCTTAAAAAATCCTCCTTCACTGTAAATCAAAAACGGGAAAAAATAAAAATGTTGGAAGAGATTTGCAAAATCTAGGTTAGTTAACTGGCCACTCTAAATCCAAAAACCACATGGCTGGTAAATTAGTAACAGGATTGATTGCTTACAACAGTGTGTCTTGAGGGCCGATCACCACAACCTCCCACTGATAGATATCATCATCATCAATCAGACCAGCAGAAAAACCTTCCACGGGGTTTTTGTTGAGCTCTGTAAGATGTAAAACAAAATTTTAATACGTTTAATTGTATGTGTACTAACACTGTACAAGTTAGTTGGGTATAAACAAGCTGATCATTAAAAAATATTTTATATCCACTTGTGTGTGTGAAATATAACACGTATTGTAATTTACATGATGCATCTGGCTATATTGGATATCAACTTACATTTTCTGTTATGTAATGAGGGCTTCAGGCTAATCTAAATAGCTAATTTTCATACTATAAATATACTATATCGTGACCACTTGAGTCATTAAAAACGATTAATTTTAACACTTGACGTAAATGAGTTAACGTTACTGTTTTGTTTTCTCATTTGTCCACTGCATACCAACACGTGTCAACTGATATTATGACCGGTAAACTTAGTTCTTACCACTCATTCGCTTTCATTTCAAACATATAAAATATTATGTTAAATAAATAAGTTATTTTCTTAAATAAAACGTATAAGTTTAGATATCAACATGTTTATACCTCACCAACTTATTAAGCGCTAGCATGCTAGCAAAGACTTCTGACCTTATAACTTTACAGGCGGAAATACAAAGCCCATAAGCTCTTACACAAACACTAACAAGGTGGGTTTCGTTGCACACGGTGTAGTTTAGCTACTGATGGTATGGATAGAAATGGTTAGTATGGCATAATTTTGTACTACTCACGCTAACAGTTAGCCACCTACCTGCTAGCTGTTTTCGCAGAAGCAGGGCCGATTGCTCAGTCATTTTATTTTAACTAACGTTAACAAAATAATTAACGTCTCCCAACGAAAACGGGATGAAATAAAGACAGCGAAATCAATGTTGGCGATCAAAGTTGCTCGACCCGCAGCACTTCGGCGCTTTGTATTTGATATCTACTTCACATGCGCCGAGAACCTGTACATGTGATACTGGCACTGACCTCAAGGCTGTGTGTCACTAGGTAGCTGCCTACTACAGCAGTTTTGGGCATCTTTATTGGGCACGTTCCGACTTATGATGGCCACCAATGCTGCGCGCGCCCGTCGCCCCTAAAATTGCTGTCTATGTAGTTGTGTCACTAGGTTTTGAAACACAGCCAAAGTGAACGGGACCAAACACTTTGTTGATTATTCTGCTGAAAATATAATTGATCTTTTATTATGAACAAAAAAAAGTCAAATATCAAATGTTCTATGTTTAATAATATAATTTAGAAATTACTTTTTTATTATTAGGTTTCGATATACGCAATATAGGCCTAAACGTGTAGCAATCTTCATTTTAACTGAAACAAAACCCTTTAAAATTATTTCTGGTAATTGTTAGGCTGACTTTAGTATATTATTGAAATAACGTATTAGAATTATTAGCATTAGACATGTTGTCAACTGAAACAAGCTGAAGTCAAAAAAAGTCAAAGTATTTGGAGTTGAAGTTGAAGTCAAAGTACTTAACTAAAGCTAAAATAATGGAAATAGGAAAGCTATAAAGAAATGAAATGTAAGTGTTAAATGTAGCACAAATAAAAATTAAAGCTAAAATCAACATTTTGTTCAATTATAATAAAAAAATGTCAAATAATATTATTGAATATTATCACAAATAATAAATTAACGCTATTTAGACATTTTTATAAATATTATTATAGTATATAAATAATGCTAAGATAACATTGGTATACCTTGTGCCTCATGCTTTAAAAAAAAAGTGAATTTCAAAGTAAATATAAAGAGCAATAAAAGCAATACCTCCTTAATTAGTACATGCACCTCCAAATTAATTTTTAAAATAGTGTTGAGAGTTGTACAGTTAATTCTGAACACTGTTTATGTTTATATTGGTTTTTAATTACAACACTCTATGTGTAAATACGGAAAATGTATACTGTATATTATATTAGGTACAATACAGGACATTTTATTTAACCCTAAAACACAACACAATACATAATTAAAATATATATATATATATATATATATATATATATATATAAACAAAAACCGATAATGTGCCTTGTTTTGTGGGTCTTATATAGCCTATGTTGACTATGTACATATTTACAACACTGTATTGTATTATAACACTGTCTCTGTAGTGAAAACGTTTCCTGTAATGACAAATAAAATACACTAGGCGGCAGTCACTGCTCATGTGAGCTTTCTCCAAAAAATCCCTTAGGTAAAAGTCACTTAGTAGAAGACATTCTGTGGTTTAGTTTTATTTTTAGTTACTAATAAATTATACAATTATAACATAGGCTTATTGACTTGATAAAATATCTTAATATGTCGAAACTGTCTTCAGATGAGCCTGAATCAGTGAATCTGAGAGGATTCACAAAGCCTGGCCCATCTTAGGAGCTTTTACAATCCTCCTGACATGCCAGAATCTTACATTTGCTTTTTTACAGAACCATAAAAGGCAAACTTTTGGCTCCCTTCCCAGAAACTGATACCAAACATAGACTGAATATGGGAAAGAGTTTAGTTAGCAACTACATTCCACATCCGTGAAACTCAAACAAGGGGATGGGTTTCTGAATAAACAGCTGCGCTCAGGTGACAAAAGGAGGACTTGTGTACTCTTGTTGGCGTGTTTCCTCTGATGGCACACACGTTGAGAAACGGTATACCTCTCAGATCTGTCTGTCGCATGGTTACCATAGATTTGTCTTGTGGCTTATCTTTTGTTGACATGTTTAGCATGCATCTGTCAACCCACTGTATTACACAGACAAGTGATGGTACACTGAACACAGCGCAATCTTACGGAAACATGTGACTCTTCTCTCGAACTGTTGGATGCCTTATTACTAATTCAAACAATCCAACTCATCTTTGTCATCCAACCACCTGCTTAAACCACCAAGGCTAATACACAAATCGAAAAATGCTAATAGTTATTAGTTAACAATTCGGAGTTCTAGAATAATTAAACCTCCTGTATCATTTGAAGTATCTTGTATCTAATGGAAGCCATAAATCCATAAAGTCTTGCAAACAGATTGGCCCAAACAGCTTGACACTTCATTGAGATGCTGACCGAGCTGCTCTTTCTCTCTCAAGCCTGCTGCAATTAATGTGTCAGTCATGAGGTGTGTGATAAATGGGCTATTACTAGCTCGGCTGACCTTTCAGTGAATGGAATTGCAATACAAAAGAGAATATCTTTTGCTTCATTCTTTATACATCTTTATAAAGTGAATGTTATTGTAGGAGTTTGAAATTCACACATTCTTTTTAAAGCAATAGTTCACCCCAAAAAATGATAAATTATTCAACTTTAGGTCACCCAAGATGTAGATGAGGAGAGGAATAGATATGGATTTGCTCACCAATGGATCCTATGAAATGAAAGTAGCCCTCAGGAATTAGAATCCAAACACACTAATCACTATGTAATCTGTTTGGATGAAGAAACAGATCATCTACATACCTGAAAGATGGCCTGAAAGTAATTTTTTAAAATGCACCTGAGCAGTTTGCACAACCTTTGCAATTTCCATTAGGTCTCTGGTCATTTTTCAATTCAATTCAGATTTATTTGTATAGCGCTTTTCACGATACGTATCATTGCAAAGCAGCTTTACACCAAGGTAATGTTTTACAGTATATGTTGTAGTAGCTTGTACATGTAGATATGGCATAGATGTGAGGTAAAGATCAATTAATGACGTAATCGAACAGA
>JAUMHR010000031.1:1250042-1262886 GCA_032361145.1 Enteromius fasciolatus
AAATTAGCTTTACTCTTATTCGTCCACGTCTTAATGAGAAGTAGCCAGATGTTCAGTTAATGTTATTGAATTTGTTTTTTTGTTTGAAAAGAATTATGAATATGCAATTGCTTTATTTAAAAAAAATACTAAACAATAGTGTACAACACATACTATTAAGCAGTAGAATTAATTACGATGCAAAGGGGCGTCACCCGAAATCTTGCCTAGGGCGCCAAATTGGTTAGGGCCGGCACTGGTAGAAACAGAACAAATAGGAACAAAAGTAGCGTAGCTGCTGTTCAAACTAAGAAAATTAAGATTTGTTAAACCAGAGCTAAAAGATTAATAATCAACATCTGATCAGATATGAGGCCAGGAAAAGTTGAGATGCATTATTCGAATGCTTGCCTTAAAAGATGTCTTTAATCTAGATTATATGTTAACATTATATGGTATACCGTTCTCTACATTAACATAATCTGAGGACATATCTGGAACACCATCTCAGCCCTCAGCTATTTTCATCTAGAATAAACCAGTACAGATCAGACTTTTTTGAGATTAAGGCGTCAAGATGCACAAGAATGTCAGTCAGGGAAAATCACCTTCTACTGCAACTGTCTGAGACCTCTACAGATGGGCTGTGAATCTGAGCCGAAAGATCATGCTGAATGCCTTTTTTGGACATTTCTGCTTCCATGAGAAAAATCAACTTTTATGGAACCACAGGGACGTCCGTGTAAAGTAATGCATTTTTATTCATTTATTTTATTGCATTCATCCATAAATGAACTTTCAGAACCGGAATCAATTAGTCAATATTTCTTGTATATTTATCTTCCAACTATTACTGGAAAGAATGACATTTGAATATGAGATTGACTTGTACACAAGCAACGTGGAAAGCACCATGTCATATCTCCATGACAACCCAGCTTTAGCAAAACTAATTTAGCAGTTTCATATCTTTTTATCTGGGCCTTTAGTGTTGCAAAACAGCTGCAGACCAGGCCCAAGTTAATCTTATGATGTCGTTTCATTCCTCCTTTTCATCAGTGAGGCAGTGAGTGGCCTTATCTTGTATGTTCAAGTAATAAGCTTTTCTCCAAATGGTGCCTGGGTAATGGTGAAGCAGTGTGCAACTCAAAGCCCTATGTGAATATAATGAAGCTTGCTTTTTACACCAATTTAAAAATGAACTCGTTTAACCAGTCAGACACATCTAAGATAAATTATCTTTTTAATAAGAAAAAAAAAACAGCTTGTGTCAGTAAACACCAACATCTGAACTAAAACAAAAGATGAACTAGCAAAGCCTGAGGTTGTTTGTAATATATATATATATATATATATATATATTAGTATATTAGTGCTGGGCAACACACACTGGTAATCGTGATTAATGGCATCCTAAATAATACATTGTTTATATATGTTTTTGTGTGTGTGTGTTTACTGTGTATATTTATAACATAGGCTACACATAAAAGACACACATATACAGTATACATTTAGACAATATTTACATGTATATATTTATATTAAATATATAATTTATATATATAAATATATACATGCATGTGTGCTTATTTATATACTGTTGCCAATTATATATATATATATCATTCACCATTAAAAAAATGTTTATCCACTTCAAATGTTGATTACTATCATATATATATATACATATATATCTGAATACAGTGGGTACGGAAAGTATTCAGACCCCCTTTAAATTTTTCAGTCTTTGTTATATTGCAGCCATTTGCTAAAATCATTTAACTTAAACTTTAGCAAATGGCTGCAATTGAACAAAGAGCGGGTCTAAATACTTTCCACACCCACTGTGTGTATATATATTTCACACAACCTCTGGTTTATTGTGTGTACTGTGGTTAAAATTTAGCAAGTCCTTTTATATTTTTTGGTAGGTAATTTTGGCAATACAAAAATTATTGAACATTCTCACCATTAAAACAATGCAGGAAAACGATACAGTTCATTAAAAAAAAACATTACAGTGCACAAATCGATTCAAGACATCAAACACTGTATAAGAGAACATTTAAAAATATTTCAAACCAACAAATATTTTAATGAATGACTTGTATGTGACATTCTGTCCCATTCTGCGCCAACGTGACGTAAGTGCACAGTGTAAAATGGCAAACAAAAAATATTACTATATTACTATTATATTACTATTACTAAAATATTACTTGAAATAAATATAAGCTATACAAATAAAAACTAATTTAAAATATCAATAAAAACTAAATCGTATACTGATGATACTTAAATAACAAAACGGACTTGCATTTTAGCAAATGTGTGTGATTTAATCATTCACTGCATTTACTGTCGCCACCTACCGGCGTTTCTATGTGAGTCGATGAAGGAACCTTTTTGGTAAATGTGTTCAGAAATTCGAATCACTAGCATGAATAAACACCGACCCACCCCCACCTCTATCCGCAAAACATAGAGCATGTCAGAGACGTTTCTGGTTCTGTGCGGCTAAACTACACCCTTCTTCATCTGGAGTGACGTCGGCCAAGAGGGTCAGCTGATCCAAACTGACGTGACGAAGAAAAGTCAAAGGAACGGGATTTCCGGAGTCCGCGCAGCCAATGAGAGCATTCCACATGCGGACAGCTAGAGCGGTGCACGCGGATCAGGAGAGCGGCAGAGCGGAGACACGCGATTGGTGCTGATGGTGCTAGAGCTGCGAACACCGGCAGTGTGCTGCGGTCCACGGGAATGAGACGAGGATAGAGCCGAAAGACTAGTCAAGGGCTTCGTTTGGTTACCCAGCACATCATAAGGACACTAGGACTCCCAGCAGACATCGAAAAAACTTAAAAACCAGTAACAACTAGCGAGTTTGAGATGCGCGTTGTGTAATTTTTGCTTGAATTAGTCCGGGTTTGTAACTTTTCTTCTCGTTAAACGCCCGAACCACAAAGTTAACGTTGGCTTTTATCGTGTTACTGTTTATCTGAGGTCACTACGGTTGTTTTTGGATCAAGTTTTTCCGAAGGTCTTGAAGAAGCCCGTTTGTGGGGGGTTGCGAGTCCGTTCATAATCAGCGTGTCCGTCCGTCCACGATGGAGAACGCTCATACGAAAACCGTAGAGGAAGTTTACAGCTTTTTCGCCGTTAACGAGAGCACGGGGCTCGGCCTGGAGCAAGTGAAGCGTCAGCGGGAGAAATGGGGACCGAACGGTGAGTGAGCGAACGTGGCCCGGCTAATGCTAACAGAGGAGACTGGGATCGGCAGTGCAATAGAAAGCAAAGAGGTTTAGATGATTTCGCAATGTCATCTAGTGTAAGAGCATTGTTAGGCCCGTGAGAGAGCCGGCGCACATGCCGGGAGATTCATTTCATCAGCCGGCATGTGTCCGAAATGAAGGCTCGTGACGTCACTGCTGCTCGAGTATTCTCATATCACGGCTTTGGACAGAAATTAGTGTTTTGAATATAAACAACCTGTTTTGTTACGTATTTCATTTTTCCTACTTTAGTGAAAAATCTGTTGTCTTTTGCTTTAATGCCGATGTATCTGTACATGAACTTTCAGGATCTAACGTTACGAATATCTTCTTTTTTTTTTTACCCCCCCCCCCAATCCTGTGAATCTTCGGCTGTCCCACAGAATTGCCTGCGGAAGAGGGTAATCTTTTGACATTTATTTTTTTAACGCCTCCTTTTATGCATTTCACACCTTGGTCTTTATTATCATGCATTCACATGCTTTTGTCTTCAGGAAAATCACTGTGGGAGTTGGTTGTGGAGCAATTTGAGGATCTTTTAGTGAGGATTCTTCTCCTGGCAGCTTGCATATCTTTTGTAAGTAGCCTACCTCGGTACAATATTAATTAGAATACAGTACTGGTTTAGTTTTCCATATTACTTTCCACAGTTTTATTTGAAATTGGGTTAAATGGGATTTTATGGGATTTGATTGGATTCAACTTTATCATTATGCAGAGGACAAGAACATTTAGTATTTAACCAGAAGCGAAATTAAACTAAACTTGTAATTCGTATTAAGTCATAAATCTTTTGGGGAAAAATGGTTGTTTGTTTATAAGAAAAAAACAAACAAACCAAAGCATCAAGCTTTGGCTGTCACCAAGCAACGTGAAAGCTAAAACACGTTCTGGAACGGCACATGTTAGTGGAATGGACAGAGAATTCCTTTCCCTGTGTTTTGTAATTACAAAGCTTCAGTTCCACTCCAGGTTTTCCACAAGTTCTAAAAATAACGTTCTGAAATGGACCGAAAATCTAATATAGCACATAATGTTGAGGAGCAAATCTTAATCAAACAGAACTTGATGATTCATGTTTGGTTCGTTAAGAATTTTAGATTAATTTTTAATCACTACGTGACATGTTAATAACTGCGACACAAAGGGTAGTGAGGATATGTACCATGCTGAAAGGTATCTGAGTGCTTCAGAAATGCTGTGCGTGATATTTTGATCATGTTACAAAATGCTGTCATCAGTCTACAAGGTGATGATGTACAGCGGTTCACTCAGTGGTTCATTTATGCTGTCTGGAGTCTTTAACACTTGTCTGTTCTGGATAATGTTTCACTGCTGGAATGGGAAGCACGGTGAGGACTCTAAGAGGGCTTAGAGTGCTCTCACAGAGAACATGATGTAAAATACTGGAGGTGAGGTTACTGTGTTAAACCAACTGTCATCCACTTCCTGTGTTTAAACCTGTGGGGGTGCTGAAAAATCACTGTTTGTTGCATCAACATTGAAGATTATTATTATTACTACAGTATGCTTGTTTACATGACAAATATGAAAAGAGGGGGGGAAACAATGTTCCTAAATCCATTCGCGTTTGTTACTGGCTGCTCCTTCCTCATCTTCGCGTCTGTCTACTGTTGTGAGATTGCGCAGGTTTTACTGGCAACAGGAAAGTTGTTCCCCCAGAAACGGTCCTGTGTATTGTTTGAGATCTCTGAGGCCCCATTTACACCTAGCCACATACAGGCCTAAACAAGGTCCAACGTGCTTGCCCTCACTAACCTATCATAGAGATGCATTAACGTGCTGTTATACTCACCATTGTTATTCCCACAAGACAAGGGTGTGATTGAATCAGCACAATGTGTCCCGTCAGGACTAAGCACTGCAACTGGCATTTACAACCGCAGCTATTTCCACAAGAACCTTCTGTAATTGAAGTCCGTTAAATGATTGTGAGGGGCTTCTCATGTAATGGACTGAATTTTGGAAAAGGTATTGTGCTTTGTATTCAGAAGTCATAATTTCTTACTGGAAATAACCTTTAACTTGCATGTTTTTGTATGAGTTTGATAATGCTACTCTAAAAAGTGTCACATCTGAAGTATGGCTTGTAGAATTGTTCTTTAAAGACAAAACATATTTCCCCAACTAAATATGTATATAATAAAATTAAGTTATTTGAAATAAAGTGTTTTAATAGTTTTCTAAAAATATGTATACACTGTTGTTAAAAAAGGCTGGAGTTGGTAAGATTTTATAATTTTTTTTCTTGCTGCATTTATTTGATCGAAAAAAAAAAGCTAAAAGACTGTAAAAGCACACATCATTTCAATTTTAAACAACACTTTTTCTGTTTTAATATATTTAAAAAGGTGATTTATTCTTGTCATGGAAAAATTGACAATGTCACACGATCATTTTAAAAATGATTTAAAAAAGTGATTTAAAAAACACAACATTGTTTAGTTAAAATAGAAATATTTTAAGATTAGAAATGCCTTGTCACTTCTGACCTATTTAAATGGATGCTTACTTGAAGAAAAAAGCTTTCACTTTAACTTTTAAAAATAATAATCACAACCAATCCCAAACTTTTAATAGTAGTATATGCGTATTACTTTCAATGTGTAAATGTCTGTATAGTGCTTTATAGATCCATACTGTTCGTTGAGATAAATTGGGATGGAGGGTGTTACCAGACGCATGTCTGTGGTTAGACTAATTGATAAAGAACAGTTTGGTAGTGTGAACTAGCTTAGGGATGCAATGCATCATTGAAAGGATGACTAAGAGCTGCAAAAGAAACCTCTCGTACAAGGTCAGAGATTTAATCGAACAGAACTAAAGCTTGTCCTAGAATACCCTCTGGAAGATAAAACAGGATGTTACTGAAACGATATTCTAGAGACTACATAGGGAATACTAAACTTTTTGCCTCGCTAGAATGTGTGTTGGTGTTAAGACTCCCTTTGGTTTTATGCACTGACTGCACATTGCTTCTGTTTGTGTATTGGTCTTCGCATACACACTGAATGCGTTTTAGTTTTTTGATGAATTTGGTGAAAGGTTTTGATCCATTTTAAATGTTGCCTACTGTATTCAATTTTGCCATTTACGTTCTCAAATTGACCATAGAAGCCTCTTGTGTGGTCCAGGTATGCCCATACAATGTAGATTGATGAAAGCTGGTCTATCTTAATTTGGATCCTATTGCATAAAGTGCTTCAGCATTCACTGGGCCTTTTCTGGACAGTGTCAGCATGCCTGTAAATTCACAAAACTGGGTCGTTAAGTACTTTGTCTCGGTTATACTGCCTAGAAGTGGCATGCATGAAATATAGTCGTGCTTGTGAAGTTGCTGACAACAGTCTGTTTTGACACATGGCATTAGGCCACAACTCCTGCCCAGCCTCATGATATAGAGAGACATGCTTGAGGTACAAAAAAAAGATGAAAACAGGACGCACTAAACAGTTTACAGGGTGTCTTCCCATGGTGTTTTTCAGTCATTTGGAAATGTGTGGGTGTTTTGGGAAACATTCTCAGTGTAATGAAGGAATATAAATGTGAATAAAATCCTGATTTTTGTTTTATTTTATTTTTTTTATGTATAGGTACTGGCCTGGTTTGAAGAGGGAGAGGAGACCATTACAGCCTTTGTGGAGCCTTTTGTAATATTACTAATTCTTATAGCCAACGCCATTGTAGGTGTCTGGCAGGTAAGTTCAGACAGCTTTTTTTTTTTTGAGCTTTGCCTTATTTTTAGGAAAAATGAACATTACTACTTACAAATACAGTAATAGCTGTAAGGTTACCAAGTTTGCACAGGTCAAAGAAGTATTTTGATATTAATAATCTCACTTAAACAATGACAGATTGGACAAGTAATATCCCATATAATTTCTAAATCCTGGTTTTTGCATTTTGATGTGCTTTGCCAGATGTTTATGAACAATATTTGAGTAATTTGTTGCATGAGAGATGATCATAAACTACAAATCAAAGTACACACACACACACAATCATATATATATATATATATCAATACATTTAAGTAAATGCAGCCCTGGTATAAGTATAATTGGATGACATTTGTTGTTATATAGCCTATATAATGGCATTTAAAGCTTTACTGCCCTCCAAACCTTGAATTCTTCCACTGATAGTTCTGACATGTGTCTGGTCCCTCAAGTTTGTTTTAGACACTTTTATTTTGTAAAAGTACATTTTCTTGTAGTGTAGTTAGTTTTGTTATGAAACTGAAAACATGTGGCCGTTTTTTTCCCTGCCCTTTTCTAAAGATAGCCCTGCTGTCCCAGTGGAATCCAGCGTAGAGCCAAGACCCTATTTTCTCCTGCACCTCTCAGCGGCCCTGAAACTCATGTCCCAGATTTCTCTCTATCATTTTATTTTAGTCACCATTCATTACCAAGACTGCCCCGAGAATCCTCAGCCTTCTCCTAGTAATCCTGAGTCTTTGAAACCCAGTGTTAAATGCCTTGGGCTGGATTTTTGCAGATAATATTACTGTATAATTGGAAAAAAAAACTCTTTAATGAGTCCAAAAAAAGAGGCTTTAGAGCTTTATAGTATATGTCTGATAGTCTGTTTTTTTCTCTTCTGTTTTTTGGTTAGATTAATGCATTATTATTGAACCATAAGAATCTCCCTACCATCAAATAGTAGGTTTTAAACAAAAGAGATAATGTGTTCAGTGTTTCTTACTCCAGCATTTAGTAGGAAATGTTTACAAGGAAATTAAAACTGTGCTCATTTTAGCTGTTTCCTAAGTTGTTATTCATATAGTTTTGCCTCACCGCTAGCCTCCAAGTGTTCCCCTTACAGTTCTTTGGTGGACTGCTTTCCTAATGGCAGGTGTGATGTGAGATTGAAGAGGACTTATTATCCTCTGGTCTCTATGGCCACTTTTTCAATCAGATGAGAGAAGCACTTGCTAGCCCAGGGCAAACTTCATTTCAGAGAGCACCAGTCCATGCACCTGCTCTGGTAGATTTACAGGCCCATTAAACACCTGCAGCAAAGAACTGAGTGATTCGCAGAACTACCATTCAAAAGTCTTGGGTCAGCAGTTTTTTTTTAATATTTTTACAAGAATAAATAAATAAATGGTTCAGTGGTGACAGGGTTTATATTTTAAATGTATAGTTCACCTAAAAAGGAAAATCCTGTCATTAATTACTCGCCGTCATGCGGTTCCAAATCCAAAAGACTTTCAGTCATTTTCAGAACATAAATTTAATCCTTTGACCCTATAAATAAATGCTGTTGTTTTCTAGGTATTGTGGAAAAAGATCACACAAAGCAACTCTTTTGAACGATGCAGTACATTGCATCTGTTTATTTTTGCCAAGTATTTTTAGCACTGTAAACAAAATCTTTAGTGGTTTATTTCCTGTCTACATGGACTTAAGAGTACTTATAATATGAATCAAATGCATTTCATGAATTGTTTAATGTCTTTTGGCAATTGTCTTAATCTAAATCTAAATTTTGGCAGAGCGCGTTCTGTTGGAAATACTCCATGCTTGAAAGGAGTGTTATTGAGGCAGTGCGCTCTGCTTTTTCATTGATGTTTGAATCAAAAGTGTTCTTACAGAGTTAGATTAGCCTTCCTCCTTTCAGTTCTGCTCATTTTAACTGTGAAATGAGAATCGCGAGGCCTAATGGGCCAAATAGTGTGACTCTATCTGTCTTTACACTGCTTTATTTCTTATTAATGTGATGCACCATAGTT
The DNA here is from genome assembly GCA_032361145.1 of Enteromius fasciolatus. NCBI lineage: Eukaryota > Metazoa > Chordata > Actinopteri > Cypriniformes > Cyprinidae > Enteromius > Enteromius fasciolatus. The sequence goes on from JAUMHR010000031.1 coordinate 1,259,052, forward strand.
AATTCTGTGTACTTATTAGCCATCTGAATATTACCACTGATGCTCATCACTGTAGTTAGAATGATTTCTATAAACCTACCTTACTGCAGGTAGGCTGACTAGAAACTCTGCAGCAACGTCAACATTTTTTTTTTTTTAAGAAAAGGTCTTGTGGAAGCGATAATGATCTGCCTTTTGTGGCGTGTGTATTTATAGCCTATTGCCTTAAATGTCTTGGTGACCACAACCCTTCCCCCTATATTTGTCTGGGTCTGGACTTTGAAACTGGTTTTTTACCCTTAGGCACGTTTTGTTTGTTTGTTATAAGACTTTGTGTTCCCATCGTGCAAGAGAAGCAACAGGAAGTCCGCTGCCAAATCCTCTGCCAAGCAGGCTGCTACTATTTAGCTATTATACTATTAAGCACTAGAGGTCAGCGCCTCAGTCATCCGGGACTCAATTTAATAATCAATTTCTTAGAGTGAGGTGAGCCGAAATGGCGCTTGGTGGTTCTACTATTTCTAGGACGCCACTGAATTGAGCTTTGCAGATCTGAATTTTGAATGGTTATATTGTACTAAAGGAAATAGGTTTTCTATTGTTTAGTTTTTATTAAATAAATACATAAAGAGTTTTAGTTTTCAGCTCCATTTATCACACATTTTGCATATTTGATTATTTGATTCCTTTTAAGATTTCTCTTAGCATAGAAATAGAAAGAGCATTAGAAATGGAGGAAGAATGTGTGCAGATTTTGTATAGCCTATTTATGTCCAGAAATGTTCTCAAAATTTAAAATGTGAAAGACCTCCAAATATTGATTTATATATTGACATATGGTTAGCCAATTTGTGAGGAACGCTTTCAGTGAAAGAACATTTCAATTAAAAATGTTACATATAAATATATAAATAAATAAAAATTGGTATAGTACAATATTTGCCTGAGATGCAACCATTTGGAAAAAAAAAAAATATTGAAAACATTCCCTTTTAAATGTTTCAAAATGAAGTGCAATGCAAATTTCTAAGTTGATATGTTTACAGTAAGAATACTTACATCTTCATGGAACATGATTATTTACTTAATATTCTGATTATTACTATTATTATTATTATTGTTGTTTATAAAAGAAAAATCAATCATTTTGACCCATACACTGTACCTATGGCTATTGCTACAAGTATACCTGAGCAACTTAAGACTGTCACACATTGTTTTTATTTATATATTTATCTGTTTCTGTGGACCCCCTTGCTGCCACCTTATTCTAGTTTGACAACCCCTGTTATAAATAAGTTTTTATGCTTTCTTATGCCTACTAGGATGTCCCAGAAATATGAAACTGCTGAATTTATAATCACGTTATGCTTGCAGGAGAGAAATGCAGAAAATGCCATTGAGGCCCTCAAGGAGTATGAGCCTGAGATGGGCAAGGTCTATCGCCAGGACAGGAAGACTGTACAGAGGATCAAAGCCAGGGACATCATACCCGGGGACATTGTGGAAGTTGCCGGTAAGAATTTCACTACTTTCAATAATAAATTCAGCCCAGATGAAAGGTGAGGTCTTATCTGGAGCAGGTACTAATCAGAAACAGGTGTAAAGCAGCCAGTGCCATCCTCCATATGCTGTGTGAACAGGCTGCTTTCCCAGTGGTTTAGGCTTACAGTGACTCTCTTTCTGAACCTTTGTGTGCGATCACACGGTTGCCTCTGGAGAGCTTGTGTTTCATGGGTTTTGCTGGAAAGACTTCCTAGAGAGTACCAATTAGAGCTCTGCTGGTATTTCACACTGAATCAAGTAATTGCTTTGTCAGGTTTATTTTCAACTAATTGCCACAAAATATTATCTTTCTGAAATTACTGACTGGCGTCACTTTGTATTGCTTGAGAAATAAGAGCTAATGTTGCATTTTTGTGCATTTCTTTTTCTTTTTTCCCCTTTGTCACTTATGTGGTATTTGAATTTCACAATTTTCAGTGTTGCCAAAGTATTTCGCATTAGAACAGGAAGTTTAGGTACGTATAATACTTACAGTAAGTGTCTTAGTTTTAAGTCCGTTTATTTGATACAAAATAGAGTAAAAACTAATATTTTTAAGTATTACATTTTAAAATCTGTGGATATTTTAGGATTTAAAAACGTTTAAAAAAAAATAATTTTATTATTTGAAATATTTTGTAACGTTGGAAAATGGATATACTGTCACTTTTAATCAATTTAATGCATCCTTGCTGAATAATTTCTTTTTCAAGTCTTGCTGAAAAAAAATCTTAAATTGATTTTAAAAAGGTATTTTTGAAAATGCTTTAAAAACATAAAAAAAAACATTTGCAACCATTATTTGGTTAAAAAACAATTATCTAATATATGACTCTTTATTTTATTTTTTTTAAATTGAGATTTATACATTATCTGAAAGCTGATAAATAAGATTCATTCTGGCTGAAATACAACTATAAAAAATCTGGAAATAATTTTTTTTTTTTAAATCGAAATGGAAAATTGGCTTTTAAAGCTGTCCAAATAAAGTCCGTATTAGCACGCATTCCTAATAGAATTAAGTTTTGAACTTTACAGTAGGAAATTTATAATCTTCATGGAAAATTATCTTTAAGTAATATCCTAATGATTTTTGGCTTAAAAGAAAAATCAATCATTTTGACCTGTACAATGTATTGTTGGATATTGCTACAACTTAAGACTGCTTTTGTAATACAGGGTCACATATTTCTAGTCAAAGACAGGAGGGGTTTATGATTTAGGAGAACAGGACAATCTCATTTCAGAGGTTTTTTTTTATTATCAGGTAATAGTTTGTATAATGCAAGATGTGTCATCAATATCTTTGATCTGTTTTCCAAGAAGAGAGTGACTGTAAAAGTCATGTACTTTGTAATTTGGTTAACTTTTAAAGTTAGAGTTCCCACGTGAATTCATCTATATAGGGATTATCAGGAGTGCCCCTTGCTCTCTATATTGCATCATATAGAGCCACGTCTCTTTGCTCACTGGAATAGATCACTAGACGCTTCCTTATTGCTTCGCTCTGTGTTTCACACATTGGGCAGCTGTTAAGACTCTTTCAGCTAGTGTGCAAGTAGCAGTTTACCATGGCTAAACTAACCAAAACACTTCTTCATAAGTGCCCTTAAGAGATTTTCTTTGTTGGCTCGGGGCCGGCACGCACTGTGTACACTTTGCGCATATTACTACGTGTGTGTGTACTGGTTCTGTTGAGGTGTGTGTGAAGCTCAAAAGCTTCAGGTGGGGTTAAATAGCTGCTTAGTCATGATGAGGTGAAAAGGGTAGTGCTACATTATGCAGCAGAGCACCAATCAGCAGGATGGGGATTGGAGGAGGAATGTTCTCGCGGGTCTGACTAATACCCTGTGGTAATGCAACCAGGTGTGTGTGTGTGTGTTACATAACCTGTGTGGGGTGCCTTAACGGGTGGGTCATGCAAAATTATTAACTCGGCAGTACTTCTGTGTGGGTAGTGGAGTTATATGATATTATGGGATTTGAATAAGATGCTTTTGCAGAAGCTGGGCTCCAGACGACAAAAAAAAAACTAGGCTGCTAAAAATAAAGCTTCAGGATCCAGTTGACTGTCACCCAAACAATATTTCCCTTACTGTTGATTCAACTTTACAATTGGACCTCATATTATTAAAATATATATTTAAAAAAAATATATATATATATATATATATATAACTAAACTCTATAATGTTTCTTCATTTTTCTTTTTTAACCGTTTAAGTATGTGTTATAGCAGTGGTTCTCAACCCTGGTCCTCGCGCCCCCCTGCTCTGCGTATTTTGCATCTCTCTCTTTCTTAACGCACCTG
>JAUMHR010000031.1:1275856-1287064 GCA_032361145.1 Enteromius fasciolatus
AATCTACAACAGTTTTTTTTGTTTTGTGATGGTTGTTCATGAGTTGTTCATCCTCCATGTCCTCCAGATTCTTCAGTTTTCCAGCATCTTTTGCTTATTTGAACCCTTTCCAACAGTGACTGTATGATTCTGAGATCTGTCTTTTCACAACTGAAGGACCCAAACACAAGTATTTAAAAAGGTTCGAACATTCACTGATGCTCCTGAAGAATGTTTTTTTATTTTATTTTATTTGAGCTGTTTTTTTAGTCTTTAGTCACAAAGTTTTGTCTTGTGAACTAAAGCACCATACTTTTTTATGTATGTTGCTCAGGACAGGGCTAAATAAAAAAATAACATGCAGTTTATATAATCTCTATTATTTTGTTAAAATTCCATTTTCACAGATTCTGCAAGGAGTTCACAAACTTTCAAGCAGCACTGTGTGTATATATATAATATACTTCATTTAGTTCTCATATCTTTAGTTTCTTAGCTCTGCGGGCACATGCATAGTCCTCTAAGTGGATTTAAATAATGATTGCCTCTTATCAGGCGTCCCACTCTAATCAGTGTGTTTCGGGCCTCGCTGTGTCATCGCTCTGCTCTTGGTGTGACGTGCCAGCTGTCTATCTGCGTCTTCTCCTCATTTCCAAACCCATAAAACTCACTGACAGGCCCTTTGTTTGAGACACGCCAGTTGCACTTTTAAATATGTGGACTGAGGTCTCATAAGAAATAAACCACTCATGTTTTTATGCATGACTACATGTGCAAGCAAAAAAAAATAGCACTTGTAAATATACTCACACGATTTGCATATACTGTAGAAAGACTCAAAATAAATATTATTTTTTGCTTCTGTAACAAGTTGGGAGACATGTTTTAAAGCAAACACGTTGCTTTTTGATTTCTGTGTTTGTTTCATGTACGCTTTTACAGAGCGTTTTGGAGCTTTTTGAAACAGATGCCTTTCTAAAAATACACAAAAAGCGTATGTAAAAGTACTTTTCAAGTCTCAAGTTTTTCTAACGTGATCACTTTCATTTTTGATTGTTCATTCTACGATAAGGTCTCTGCTTTGGCTCACACCGTCGCCTGCTACTTTGCCTCAGGCAAGCGCAGTCAGAGTGTTTTGCATATCTGCTCATTTGTTAACCAAATCTCTCTGTTTTCTCCCTTTCCCTCTACCGCTCTCTTCTTTTGTAATCTTGAAAGATGTTCTGACCTCTCTGAATTTTTAGTTTGTATATATGATGTATCTGTATTTGTGTGGTGTTGGTGTCATATTGTGCTGAAGCATTGGTTTAGTGCATGTGTTGTCGTTATTATGTGGACCGATGTACACTAAAGGTCAAATTTCTCTTTTTGCCTGCAGGCCTTAACAGCTTTTGGCAGCAGACCCACTTAAAGTTTTTTTTTTTTTTTTTATGATGATGGCCTGTCCGAATATCTGAAAGCACATCTCGGTATTGTTCCTCACAATTAATTCTAAATCAACTGTTTTGACAAATACATAACAGCTGCCAAAGCGGAGTGAGTTTATGACATATGGTGTGTATGATTCGTTGGAATATATTAAAGATTAAAATCTAACTTCAGACGCGCTTAACTGAATTTTTTTCTCGGGATCTTAAAAACCACTTGATGTGAAGATTAATGCGTAAAAAGTTTTGTAGACAGATGTTTTTGGTGCTTATGTATAAAGTCCTTCACAAAATAAAATTAAAAAATTAATTCATTTTAGAAGTTTTTTAAAAGCACAAGTTAATTAGCGAAGGTAAAGAAGCCAGCAAATGTTTACTGTAGGTAAAATGTATACTTAAAAACAGATGATCCTGACTTCTGATTGGTCAATAGCTGTCCAGTGAAATGCAATAGCTCTTCTATAGCACCCTGTTAAAAACATCAATTTTATTTGACTGGAACTGGAAGTTTGCTGCCTGGATCTTAATTTCATTTGATCAAATCAAAAGAAAATGGATTTCAAATAATATCAAGAAACCTCCTTGTGGGTAAAAGATGAACATTCCACATGAACAAATGACTGTTAAAGGGGTCATAAACAGAAAACAAAATTCACTTTGTGTTACTGTATTACAGAAACATCCTATAAACTTAAATATAAGAGGACCTCCGAGGACTGTACAAAATTAAAAAGAGGCTGTTCATGGCCCTTTATAAAAGCCATGTAAATCATTTAAAATGACTCACAAAAATATTTTGCATATACGTATATACAGTGCATCCAAAATAAAAGTTTGTTTACATAATATATGTGCGTGTGCTGCGTATATGTATTATGCATTTATAAACACACACACATACAGCATATATTTTAAAAATATTTATATGTATATATTTATATATTTATATATATATATTTAATATATAAACATAATATTTTTCTTAAATATATACATGCATGAGTTTGTATTTATATATACATAATGTATACACACTTATATTTTTATATGGGATGTGATTTATCATGATTTTATATATATATATATATATATATATATATATAACATTTTCTTAACATTAATAAAAAAAATTAAAATTAAAATTTTAATGATTTCTAAGGACAGCTTTTCCATCTCAGGAATAACTGAAATTTTAATGTATATTAAAACCGAAAAACAAAAAAAGTTATTTTTAATGATGTTTTACAGCGCTACTATATTTACTGTATTTTTGGGATCGAATATATCCAGCTGAATTGAAATGGTGTGTCTTCACACTTTTAGCGTATGCAGTTAAGTAAGGCATTAGACTGGAGCAGTAGCTTCTAAAACCAGTTTAATTTTCATAATCAGAAATTACTGTTAGTTGCCTGAATGGTGGACAAACAGTTTTCTGATTTACAAAATCATGCAAAATCAACGCACGCAACAGAGAAAGAGGAAGTGGAACTCAGGTGTGCGCTTGCCCCTTCATTTCCCCTTTTCTCCCTTCAAGGCTACACCCCACCCTCTTGTCTTAGTCCTAAAATCCGGTTTGCTCATACATTGTCTGTCATCCAAATCTGACACCGATTGGCTCCCCGAGCAAGATTTGCTGTTGGATTTACCATCTCGTTCCAGGATGTGGCTGTAACTGTCCTCAGCATGACTAAGTAATAAAAAGAATCATTTGCATGGGCACCACAGATTTGTTTACCAACTGTTACTAGAGATGCACCGTCTGTTTTCACCCTGATGTGAACACTGATTTCTGTTCCTAACTTCTTTTTTTTTTTTTTTTGTCGACAGGTGTGCAGGGCGCAGATGGGGAACAGGTCAGCAGTGGAAGTGATGAGATTTCTGACCAGCTTTCTTCAGCTTTTTTCAGCAAGTTCCTCTTTGCCCAATGACTGCACTTACCTGACCCTGTTTTGCGATCAGCGTTCTACGCATGCAAGGTGCGCAATGTGTGCTTTACGATACAGTAGAGCATAGACTGATTGGATTTTCCTAACTGTCTGTTTAGTTTGAGAGGGGCGGTGTGAGCAAAGCTGTGTCGGTAGGAATTTGTTTGGCAAAGCAGCTTGAACTCCGCTGATGGGAGTGACCTGAGAAGCAGACGTCAGTAAATCTCTGAGTTTTCTTAGTCGAAATGTTTGCACAACTAAGACTAAGGAGTCCCAGGTTGGTCAAAGTTTAATCACGGGAATCGTTGCATTCATAAATATCGATTTCTTTGTTTGGCTGCTGCTTTCTCCGCCGCGCACAGGCCTAGAAGGTCCGTTCATTTAGCCGTATGAAGTTTACAAACCTGCCAGGCAGGAGATTTGCATGTAGAGTTCCAGGTACCTATTTGAATGAAGCTTTATCTCCAGTCACACCAGAGATTTCACACAGCCTCCGGCAGTGTGCAGAACTATCAGCAAGGCCAACGGAACTGTGTATCCGGATCCTCGACAGGGCGGAGACACAAGAAGACAAACACAGCAAAGCCGTGTTTGCTGACTCTTCTCGTTTTTCACTGTACCGGGACTGATTTCTTACACATTTACAGTACACACACCCCTCCCCTTTCGCTAGATTTTAAAAATGTAGTTTTATGAATTAGTGATCAAGCCCAAATTTTTAAAGAGGAGTATTTATTGGGAGACAAGAGTTTCTATAAATAACACAAAATCAAAGATCAATCTAAACGCTAACATACAATCTTTGCACTACATTTAAAAAGCAAGTTTAGAAATATAAAGAAATATGTTTGGACTCCTTCATTGGGCACTAACTGACATCTGTTATGATTTCATATTTAAACGGACTTTGATGGACTTTTTGTGGGTCAGATTACAGTTTCGATGAATTACTGGATAGAATAAAGAAACGTTTTGAAGTCAAATAAAAGGCCTTGATAAAAATCATTTACTCACCTAAAGTTGTTCCAAAGCTGTATGACTTTGTTATCAGCACAAAAGCAGACTTTCATTGTATTTTATACTATACAGTATTTGTTTAATATTCTAAAGTAGCTTTTATATTCTTTAGCTTTTTTAACATTTATTTCTTTATATCATTATTTTTTTTTATTTATTAATTTAGAACTTAAACTTCCTTTGCCAACATTGCTAATCTTTGAAACTGCATAATTTATTTTAATGTAGTATTTAAGCTTTATATATATATTATATATAACATATATATTTCTATATTGCATTAACAACTAATTTTTTAAACTACAATTCATGGATGTTTATGTTTTTTTAAGCATTTCATCTAATATTTAATTATTTAAGCTTTATATATATATATATATATATATATATATATATATAAATTTATTAATTTATTAATTACATTACTAATTTTTGAAACTACAATTTATGCATGTTTATATTGTTTTTTTTTTGTTTGTTTTTTTTTTAATTAAATATTTTTTAATTAAATATTTATTTAATTATTTAACTGCAGATTTATTCCAATTACCAAACTTAATTTTTAATGATACTCTTAAGTTAGGAATAACCAAATTGTTTGTAGCAACGTTCGGGTGAGTAAATGACAGAATAGTTATTTTTTGCCTTTAACACGAGTCTACTTTAAAGAAACACATTCCTTTGAAGCAACAGTCTTTTTGTTTCCAGCCATCGGTGGTCTTCATTTCCTCCATGCTGTCTGCGATGCCTTTGTTATTTAAGGCTGTGCTGGCTCTCGTGGTGTCTGCGAAGATCTACCTTCCTCTGGAAGCCTTTGGAGCAGACCTCGCAGCCGAACGGCTTGAATCCGGTGTGTTTGCGGCTGTGTGTGATGAGGTTAGAGCTCTGGCTGAAGGCCTTGCCGCAAACCTGGCATTTGTGAGGCTTCTCGCCTGCAAACAAGCATAACATTTCCAAAAATGTCAACTGAAACCCATTTTAATCTGTATAAAAACATTGGAGAGTCTTTGCTTTAAAGCCAGCTTGGATTTGCGTGCCACCCAGATTTGTTCTGTTTTCCAACACAGGAGTGGCTGTCTGCTACATGCAAAGCAAACTTTCCAAGAGGCATCGGGAAAAAGCAGGAAGACCAGCTATGCAAATCAAGACAGCATTTGTTTAATCTTCTTTTCTTGATTTATCTGTAGCTGTGCTCTTAGAAACACACCCTCGAAAGCCAACTTCACCGTGGAAGGTGAATATATCTGTTTTAATGATTTACATGGAACGAGTGTAATGAGATAACACATATTTCCAAATAATACGGGAAGGGTTTTGGGGAAACTGTTTTTGAGGTGGCATTAACTGCATGTGCACTTTATCACTGCCACAGATCTCTTTTCAACCCCGACATAACAAACACGCAGTCACGCAGCAGGGCGTCTCACCTGTGTGGATGTAGGTGTGTTTCTTCATATCGGATTTCTGGTGGAATCTCTTGCCGCAGTATTGGCAGGGGTACGGCCGTGTGTCCGAGTGGATCAGCAGGTGAGTGGACAGTGTTGAGGAGCGTTTGAAGGTCTTTCCGCACATCTTGCATTCAAAGCTTCTTTCCTTTAAACACAAAACAACAACTGCATGAGTCCCAATGCCATCTAATGATGACACAGTGTGCTAATCCAGTGGCTTAACTGGATGAGAATGGTTGGTTGTTACCTGAGAGTGGACGTTCATGTGTTGCTCTAAGCTGACAGCGTGGCCAAAGCTCTTTCTACAGATGCTGCATCCAAAAGGACGTGTGCCACTGTGAGAACGTCTGACGTGCACCTCCAGCCCATGAGGGGTGGAAAACACCTGGAGAAGAGGGCAGAAAACAGCAATGAGAATGGAAATGAAAATGAAATATTTATTTTATTTTATTATTATTACATATATAGAAATAATATTTATATAAAATATAGCATTTATATTTAAATTTACATTTTAACATATATATTTTTGTTACTTTAGATTTTCCATTTTAAAAAATTAATTGTATAATTTCTATTTTATTTTAAAAGAAAAGAAAAATATTTTATTATTTTAATATATATTAATATTTTAAAAATAATATTTAAAGTCACACATTTAAAGAATGAAGTAACTAGGTTAAGAAATAACAACAACAACTAACACAATAAAAACATGACAATGTTAATATGATTTAAAAAAACTTCATGTATATATACTGATAGATTTTGTTTTAATGTTTTATTTTTTTTTCATTAAAAAAATAAATAAAATACAATTACATGCATATATATATATATATATATATATATATATATACAATGTTATTGTTTTATATATTTTCTTTTATATAATAATAATATGTTTTTTTTAGATAGTTTTTTTATTATGTTAAATACTTAAAGTTTTCATTTAAATTATTATTTTATTAGAAATCAAATATATAGAACATAATTTATTTGGTAACAATAAAGTTTAACTGAATTAAATAATATTTCCTCAAAATAATAATAATAGTATTTAACATTAATATTATACATTCATATTAATAAAAATAATATCAATCAATAATACCAAATAGATGAATGCTAATAATTACAGATTTGGTTTTAAATAAAAGAATCACAAAACAAAACTATAACACCGTATAAAATGAATAATTCAAATAAATGTTATGTATTAATCATTAGAAATATGAACCTTGTCACAGGTAATGCAGTGGTAGGTGTTAGACATGGGTGAGTAGTGTGTGCTGCAGTCCAGTGGTTGTTGAGGCTCAGAGCTCTGTTTCAGGTGAGCTCCGTACAGGCTGCTGGCGTGCTGCAGGAGTGATGGAGAGAAGCCCATCTGCCTGAACTCATATGTTGCAGGAACATGATCCCAGGTATAAGAGCTCTTGTAATAGGGAGGGAACTCTGCCAGCTGAGGCTCTGTTGGAGGTAGAGCGGAAACATTAGGATTTTTATTGTTATCGTGTCTAAATCTGCCCTAGTGATGGTAATGATGTAAAACACGATAATCGTTTTTTTAATAGAATAATAAGATGTACGCATTCAGATATTTATGTCTCTCACCAGATAAGTAAAACGGCCGTCTAGTTGTGACAGGCAGCTCAGGTAGAGATGGGCAATCGGGCTCTCGCTCACATTTGATGAAGTCATACGGATCTCTGTGGGACGGCCGAGTGACCAAATCTACCTGGGGACGCTCTGGGGAATTACATTCCTTTGGTTCCAAAGGGACCAGCGCTGGGACTAAAAAATATTGCATTGCAAGATTAAAAACAGCATATAATACAAGTGAGCACAATAAAATAAATCTAAATAAAATAACATTTTCAAAAAGCAAACATCTCTGGCTCCTCGAAGAACATTGCTGTGAAGAGCATCCACAGAAGCCTTTTTCAATTATAAAGAACCTGTTGTGCAATTGAAAGGTTTCATGGAAGTTAAAGTTGCATTAGAAAACTAAATATTAAACCAAGTTTGTTTTGCTTGTGCTGTATGTCTTTACAAAGAAATACCCTCATGGTTCTATCTGTTTTGATGCAATGACATTATGATGCAAAATCATAGGCAATAGTCTCTTAACTATCCAAATCATTTTTATGACCATGTTATTCAGCTCCTTTCTAAAGCAAAACAGATAAAGCACGAACATTTAAATGAACTATTTATAGAATGAAAAAGATGTGTGTGCATGAAAAGCTTTGACTACATCAAACAGGCAGATCTGAGATTGTTCCTCACACTTTATTACATTTTTTTCCAAACGAACATAAAGAGCAGTTATATCCAGTCACAATACTGCTCTCTTGTTTGAATAAGGCTAGTTTGCATATTCGTAACATCCAGGCTAACTGCTCAACAGCTTACAGACTTCCATAGAATACCACCTATTAAGCTACCTTAGTAAACAGCACATGAGCCCCACACTGCTGTTTTAAGTAAGCAGTTGTGAGGGTTTTAGACACAGCCCTATAATCTAACAGCCAGCCTGAGGCTGAGGCACCACCAGCAAACACCGATCTGACAGGTGCTCACATCCACTTACTACTAGACACATCCTTTATTTACCCCACAGAGGAGAATTACAGATTTAATGAGTATAAAACATACAAAAAACAAAAACATTTTATTTAGCCTATTGATTACTGTGAATTATTAGTCTCACAAGCACCATATGTCAGAGTCGGACACAGGTGAATCTGGAAGTTGAATCGATTTTTGAACGTTCAAAACAGAGTATAATACAATTATACATAGCTATAGAGTGAAAAAACTCAAATATAATAATAGCACTTACTTGTTTTGGGTGTTGGGTCCGGGAGCTTGTGTTCACTTTGCTGGGCGTCGATGGGTCGGTGCACATTGTGAGACTTTTTACTTTTCACCAAAAACGATCGTGGCATGATGATTCTGTAAAAAAGGGATTTGTTTACTGACGCTTTCATTTTCATATTTATTATGATCAACGAACAAAAACTATCAACTGTTACAAACTTGTAGACTAACGAAAGTAAATACATATAACCAAAAAAAAAAAAAAACCCGTGTATTTTAGTAGGCTATATTAAAAATGAAAGAAAAACTGTATGATTTCTTGACTATCATATCAAAAACAGCAAGCAAAAATATTGTAATAAAATTTTCAATTAAATGAAAAAAGGGATAGCCTAACGTTACCTATAGACTGCTTATACAGTTATTACGGGCTACAATATTTGGTGTTGCTGTTTTGAAAGTTTAGTAAAATTTTGGTTTGAGACATAATTTAATACACATTACTGTTTAAGTAATATATCTAAATATATTAAATATACATATACAAGTAATTATAATAATTGTCTTGAGGTTAAAAATGTGGCTTTAATCGAAAATGCATTATAGCCTATGAAAATATCTTACCTGAAAAATGTTTGACGTCCTTTGATTGTTTGAGTGGCAAACGTCGTGTTAAAAAGCGCAGGGAAATCCGTTGTGATGTTTAGAAACTTAAGCACTGCATCGCTGTGAGTTGGTTGCGTTGAGTTTTTTTCAGCTCCCCTCCCTGATTTTCAATCCGATAATTCTGCGGTGGAATCTGACTGAGCTTTCAACCAATTACAGACAGAGCAGGTGCGACATTTGCCTACTAAACACAAACTTAAATATCCTGGTGTGGGCACGCTTTTCCATAATTACTTAACAACATATTTAAGATATTCTAACAAATACTTGTGAATATTTCAAATTATTCGTTTGCATTTTTATTCAGGCTAAACTAATTTAGGTCTAATTTATTATTTTTTTACATTTGCCTGCATCTACGGGAGGTTCATTTGATAACAGAGCAACGCGGGAAGAGTTGGAGAAATTTTACAAAGCATTTCTTTTAATTATCTGCTGTCGGTTTAGTCGTTTATCATCTTTGTTAATGGTCATCTGTTGATATCTGCTGCTGAACAGCTAGCGGGCTTAAAACATAAAACAAACTTTGCTTGAACGTCAACGTACCACTCAAAACACACACCAAACCTGTCAAGTTGGTATCTCCGAGTGTTTGCCTACTTTTATTTGCACAGTTGTATTTTGGTTGCGGCCTTAGGCGTTTTTTTTATGAAATCTTTGATTATTAAAAGCATAAGTAGGTTATTAACGCATTGTTTGGAAAACTCCATTCAGCCTTTGCGCATGTATTTACGCCCCCGTGTGGACGAGTGCTGAATCGCGGAGCATCTTTAGGTTAATCTTCGAAAATGAATTATATTTGTAATGTGTTGCAGTATTTTTTTTCTTTAAATAGCGTCGGCGTTCCTTCGACATTTATAGAAGTATAGACCTTTTGCTCAAAGCCCTAACTTCATTACTGAGTATCTCAGGGATGTATTGGGAGAGCAGAGTGGCGCAGCGGAAGCGTGCTGGGCCCATAACCCAGAGGTCGATGGATCGAAACCATCCTCTGCTAGAAACACTTTTCTTTCGTAATGTGGAGCGATTTAAAACAACAGCTTTTAATCTCAAATTTAATATAGTTTACGCAAACAGGTTATTACAGGTCTGCTTTACTAAAACTAAAACCATAATAAATATTAAATATAATAAATGATATATATTAAAGAAGTAAAAATAATTGATTGTATTTGAAACACGTTCAAGTAACATTTAGTTTAATAAAAATAAAATAATAAATATATATAGAAGTTTAACAACAACAACAACAACAACAAAAATTATTGTAACAAACATTACTGACATGCAGGGGCATCGTGGTTGGGCGAAAAGTGGGACTAAATTAACAGGTCCCCGAGTGGGGGAGTGAAATGTTATTTTGCTTAAAATATAATTTTAAGATCACAATAAATGTTAACTAATGTAAATGCTAATATTTTGGGTAAATGCATAAATGCATGCAGTTGATTGATGCATTAAATGGTGTTCAAGTACATACCCACTGAACAATCTTTGTCAGACATTGAAAAGACATCCTTTTTAATGACATCCCATATGTCTTTTTATGACGTCTTTTGGACGTCCTGGCTTGTCAGGGGATGTCATTTCAACGTCTGACAAAAACGATTGTTCAGTGGGTATAGTGTCTGAGGACAGGCAAGACAGGGCTAAAAAAAGAAATGAGGGAAAGCAACTACTAACAGACCCAAAATGTGAGAGCAAATAGTCAACAAATGAACTCATGCTGTGGTTACACAACACTTCAATACCACCGCGATTATCAGTGCTAATAACACAATGGCATAACACAAAATTAGAAATTACACGATGCCTTGTTTGCATAGCCTACACCATTTCAATAGTATACTAATTCGAAAACTAAATTACTATTTGTTATGTAAGGGATAATGTAACTTAGAGGCCGCCGGTAGTTATCGCAGT
>JAUMHR010000031.1:1287164-1307324 GCA_032361145.1 Enteromius fasciolatus
TATATAAAATTAGTTTTTTATACATTTATGTATGTTGCATTTATATTATCACACCAGAAATTATATGCCTTGCATATATGATATATGCGTGTATATTAGATTCTGGATAAAATGAGAATCACAATTTTTTTGCTTAGAATAAAGATCACAATTTTCTCACGATTCTGGATAACTTTTTTTATTTTAAAGATTTACCCCTGAACATTAGGTTATCAATCAGCAGTAAAATAATATATAAGACAATTTGTTTGAAATATAAACAAATGTAATGAAAAAAAATGTAATAATGTAAATAAAAATCACAATTAAACATTAAGAATTTAAACAAAATGATATACTATATTATAATAGAATTTATTTAATATTTTATAGATTGTATTGTATGTTTAGAGTCCCTTCTACTTTTCCAGAGCCCAGAGGCCTACTTAAACTGATTTATTAATTTTACAAAATGATATACAAAAGATTAAGATTATTATTCAATCTAGCCTACTGTAGTCCAAGCTGTGATTCAGCTGCACGCGACAAACGTTGCCAGCTCGTGCTCTGCATACGCACGCTTCCGTCCGTGAGACTGAACGGAAAGTGGAAAGTGAAGTATACCTGGGCTGACGTGATAACAAGCACATATGGCCGCTGCCCGCGCAAAACTGCATGTGACGTGCTGTGAGTGACTGCGTGTTATCTCCAGATCAGAAGAGTTATGCTCGTCTCCTGTCCTTGAAAATATAATTGTCTGAATCGTCTAAATGCTTGATTAAGCTGGTCAAATCGAGATTGTGATCTTTTAACGATTTATTGTGCATCTTTAGTGTGTATATATATAATTTATAATATCACACCTAATATTAATGTGGACTTTGAACTAAAGTAATTATTAAAAAATAGTTCTCGACAATACCCTTTTAATTTAATTTCATTTAATTTAAACAAGTACCTGAAAATAACAAATTACGTTGCAGCTGGAATGTATAGTACTACAGCCTGCTGTATATTTAAAATCATATTGCTTCCTTAAATACATAAGTATGTACTTAATCAATGTACTTTCCTTCTGTTGTTAGTAACTGGTTTTGCATATATATTAATATTGTTTTGTTGGCTGGAAAAGCTGCGCTATTTTAAAATAACTAAGCTACTGTCACACTACTACATTTAGTCAGTCCAAACACTGGCAGGTCATGGTGGTGATGTCCTTGGTGAGACAAGGGACTTTAATGTGGAATATATAGTCCTAGTCAGGCATGTCTGTCATTTTGCTTGAATGTTTTTGCAGCGCTTCATGTGGCGTAGTCCACCGTTGACCACATTCAAGGTGTGGTTGTGAATTTTCTGAACTGCAGGAATATCCGGAGGAAAGGGGAAGGAGGAAAGGCTCCTGCTTTTATGAATGAGGCAGTGAAAAGCTACTTATCCTTGCTGTAAATGGCCGTATGGTGTTGTTTTTGTACATGGTAGATGCGTAAGAGAATGAGGTGATTGCAGGGGTCAAAGGTTAAACAGAAGTGATGCAGGAAGACTTAGCACTGCTGGTTTCTTTCAGGAACTTATCCTCCTTTATGTGGTTGAAAACCTCCTTAGTGATTATAGAGTGCTTAAGAGCTAAATATAGACCCACTGGAAGTTCTCTATACAAAATAAGTGAATTGTCACCATGTGGTTTTTCCGTCTCCTCTAACCCAGCGGCATTTCTAAACCCTCATTTTCTCTCCCTGTGTGTCAGAAGAAAAAAAAAAGGAAAATTCTATTTTTCAATAAATATTGTTCATTCTGTTGAACCTCTACTCCTTTTTTCTTCTGCTTTGGCTTTTTGGGGAGGTAAAAAAAAATAAGCATAATTTATATTTCATAAACAGTGCGTGCAAAAAACAGCACTTTTGAATATTTCCCTAGAGGGCTTGTGTTCGAAGCAAAACAATGAAAACACAATCACAACACTGTTGCGTTGTTTAAGAGGTTATTATGGAGAGCCGTTCCAATGCAGCTCTGGCCGCTGTCCAGTGATTGTCAGATGTGATCAGAGGGAGGTCTTCGCTCATGATATGATCGGCCTGGAGGAGTCAGAAGAGATGGGAAAAAAAACTACACAAGGCTTCTCACGTCGCTCTCTCTGTTTGTCAGCTTGAACTCTCAGGCTATTCAAAACTGGCACGATACCATGAGCAAGCAAATGATCATATGAGCACAGTAATGCTCAGAGACAAGGAGCTCTTAGTGCAGATCACGACAGACTAGACACATTCACATGCACTCGGCTGCTAAATACAGTTGTCTCTTCTCTTCTGAGCGCTTCATCCTGTTCACACAGAATTCAGTTATGTAAAGGAGTGACAATGCTCCTGGAAAAAACATATATACAGTATAGGTTAACAGTTAATTGACAAGAAAAATTATTTAATAAATAGTTTCTCGCACACATCATATTAACATCCCTCATAAGAAACCTTTATGGCTACTATGAATTGAGGTGAATTGATATTATTAATAATTTATAATATATATATAAACAATTATAGATGTAATTTTTGGGTTTAACAACAGACAACCAGTGTACATAGAGTAGTATGTTATCTCACTAGTTTGATTTGTATTTGTTTATTGATTATATATCTATGTTTAATAGAGGAAACATGCATATCTTCAGGCATTAATGGATTTCAGATGTATGCCATATGTGCTACGCTTTTGAACATTATAGATTGCCAGTGTTATGTAAAATGTGTTCAGGCCTAATTTGCTTGTTACTGTTAATATAACAGTCATATACTGTATGTACAGAGTTAGGCGTGTTGCTGGGTCAACATATTTTGTTGACCCTGGAACAACATTTTATTCCAAACTTTTAGTTTTGACCATATCTCTACACCTAAACCTAACCCTACCCATGAGCAATGGCTAAAATCAGAGGAAATGATAGATGACCGACACTGCTGTACAAGCACCAAAGAGTGATTGATTGTAAGCCTAAACTTCACTCATGTAAAAGTAACTGTAGTGATTATAAATATTTAAAATGTAAATTACATTAATTACAAGTACTTAATTTTTGGAATCTGACTGCGTAATCCAGATTACATGTAATCAGTTATTACACAGTTCTGCATACAATGTTTCATTAACTAATAAAAGATGCATAGAAAATGTGCACAAAATTGTTCATGGTTAGAGAATTATTTTTTTTAAATAATCTTTACCATCTTGGACTTGGAAGGGATTTTTATGTGATGTGTCTACATTAATTTCTGTGTAGTACTATAGATGATCCTGGATAATGACTCTAGGATCTCCTGCTCTTCAAAGCAGATATAATGTTTAATCCAAAACAAAAACTTCAACACCATAAGCTACTGTTTCAGGGTCTCCGTCTTGGCTCGAACCTCTGAACAATGGTCGCTTTGTGTTTCATGTTTGGGGATCAGCCCTGGTAGATATAATTAGATGTTATTTTATTAAGGTAGCTCCCCACAAGAAGCCAATAAAAGTGGTTTCCGCCTGGAAATCCATATAGCAGACAGGGCTAAAATTACAACCACAGATAAGGTTAAACAAACAGCTCCCATCCGTCCCGCAGCAGCCGCGGGGCCGCGGATCGACTCGGCTACGGTTTTCATTCAGACGTGTGCTGCCATTCCTACCGCTCTGAGTAATCCAAGCGAACCCCTCATTTAATAATTTTTACAGCATTTTTCAAACATTTGCATACGTGTGAATAAACAAATAGTGATCGGGCTTGCTGCTAATAGCCCGTCCCCATCCCAATATGCCAGCGCAGCTTTTTTTCCCTCCATTTCAGAGAATTTAAAGGGCATGAGTGGTAATGTATGGAAGCACACACACATACGCGGTTGCCAGCTCTTCACACGTTGTGTGCCTCCCGTCAGGCATGAATTGGGGGGTTGGTGGGCGAGCGAGGCTTCCTCCCGGAGCCTGAAGCTGAGAAAAAGAGAAGCGTTACGCTTGCTTTCATTGCCGAGGGCCCAGCGAGGATTTTATCTCAGTCCTGTGGGACTGTGCAAGGGTGATTTCTTAAGAAGTGAAGCGGAGTGAGATTGGAGGAGATGAGATGGGAGGGAAGAAGGAATAGGACGTTAGGGAAGGGAGGGTGGTTTTCTGTACCTTTGGATCTACAGAACATCCACAGGAAAGAGCATTGTACCGACAACATAATAACAACAACACATCCCCTTCCCATGCTTCTACGCCCTTCAAACATGGTCTCCAGTAATCATCTCAGGATGCCAGCAAAGTAAAAATAAGAGGCGTGTTTTTCATAGAAATGGTTTTTCATGGAAAAAGTAGATTGAATAAAAGAAGGAATTATAAAAGTAGTTTTCGAGATTACTTCCAATCGTCTTTGCATCATTACATCACGTCTGTATACTGTACATAAAGAAGAAGTCCGGGCTATTTGGCTGTATCAGGTGTATAGATGCTGCAGGGGGCGGATCTTTTCTTACAGCAGCCACAATAATTCATGTTGTCATTTTAGAATGAGTTCTAAGTAAAATTAAAATTATGATATTCGAATGGTATGACAATTTGAGATTAGGCTGTACAGAAATTGAAATTGAAGTACACATAGTCACACAATGTTGATGTTCGTGACAATCAGTTTGAGAATAAACTATAACAATTATGATTTGCGTGGTTTGACATGATTTGAACTAACGGTTGTCGGATTTAATTACCATTAATAGCGCAATTTATTATTTTAGTTGGTCAGAACAAAACTGGAAGACATGTTACAATGAGATTTCTGTTTTTACACTTCTGTTTACACTGTACAGTGAATCTCCACACTGGAGCGTTGACTGACAGCTCACACATGCACTTCAAAACACTAGATTCATCCACAGTGAGGAGCAGCGAAAAAAAAACAAGCTTGATCATATGGGTTTGGAACGACACAGTTGAGGTAGAGCTTAGTGGTTAGAACACGGTTATAATGAACACGGTTATAGCATTGGGAATAGTTATCGATCGTTTAGTTCTTTACTAAAAGTAAAACATTAAAGGAAGAGGAGAGCCATTTGGACAGCTGTCTCTTGTGTTGTGCTTTTAATAATATTTGACAAGCTCTGCAATTTGCAGATGCCTCTAATCCCTTAGTGATAAAGGAAATAGGTTCTTCCTAATTGCAGGGCTGGTAGACGTGCCCTGGGGCTTTCTAGGAGTGCCAGGACTAGCCTGTATTGAGCATCGGTCTCACGCTTTGTTAAATCGGAGGGTGACTTTGAGCGAAAGATTTACAGCCCCTGTCCTTAGGCATACCGGTGATGACAGGGTGCCATCGCAAGCATCGTTCATCACCGAGAAAAATTGATCTGGGCATTAAGGCGTAGACGTGAGTAAACCATTAATCCTGGCGGTAATTATGCACAGAACCACTGACAAACCAAGTTGCTGTCATTCTTCCTGCTGAGCAAGGTTGGAGGGGCCAGAGTCTGGTGAATTATGGCCGCCCAACACCTCCTCTTCCACAACAAGTTGTGCTTGTGTAATTCACAGTGGAGGATGGTAAATGGACACGGTCATTAAGGAGCACTCTGCAGTATACTAAAACTGACGACATTGACTCTTTTTCAGCCTGTGGGATGGATGGAAGAAGAAAACTATGAATGATCTATTGCTTCTGATATTGCCAGGTCTGAAAACCAACTGATGTGATGTAATTCAGCAAACGCAGAGTTAGAAAATCAACAGAGCAGCACTTAACCGGTTATAGCTCCACAAAATGTTTTTGCCAGCATTTCCCTGTCAGTGGCTGTGGGGGGAGTTTTATGTACTCAGAAATAGACAGAAATAGGACATTCTACACCAAAAATAATGCAATGATTACAACAGCATTCAGAATATTGAGGCTGGTTCCCTATTTATTTGTTTAAAAAAACAATAAGAATATTTATTTATATTTATTTCAAATATTGTGTTTTAATATATTGCACAAGTTCTGATGCTACTGACAGATTTGAGAGTGACCGAAGGGGAAGAATCAGCAAGTTACTATTCAAATTTTACCCTTTCTGCTGCAGAAGACTTTGTATAAAGCATATGAGTTGTATGGACTTTTTTATTTGTATGTATATACTATTTTTGTTGATTATTATTGTCAGTTTAGGAGCTGGACAGCTATCAAAGCCCCCCATGGAACAATCCCACCTCTCAAACCCACACATATAGTTGTTGTAATAACTGAAACTGAGTTGTTTTTTTTAATATGCCTGATTTTAAAAAATGTTTCATAAATTACTCGGATACCAGTGTAAATGCTCAGTATTATGCTGTAGATTTTCTTCACCACACCTATGTGTGTCTTGTTTTTTTAGTGTAATTTTTTTCACACTTAAGTGATGTAAGCCGTCAGAGTCAGGCTGATCTGTTTCTCCCACTGTGATGAGCCCGCTGTACATGCAGAACTCATTCACATGATCCAGACTTTTTGTGGACTTTGTAACACCAGGATGGAATATTCTGTGTGTACGTGTGATTTTGCACTGTGGCAACTGATCCCTGAGGATATACTGTATAAGTTAAACAGAAAAAAACATCTCCTCTACTCCAAAAATCACATGGAATTATTTCTCCTCCATGCTTGATAATTTGTGCTGCGTGCAACTCGGGCAGAAACAATAGACCGATTGAAAACAAAAAACCCAAGTGACAGTGAGAGTGAATGTAAATGGAACAGCTCTATATGGTTTGCCCTTCAAACAGCCCCACGTTCAATTGAGTGCTGAACAAAGCGAGTGGGACACTGGATAGAAATTCCTCTGGTCTGCTGTTCTGCCCAACTGTGGTAAATGTGATTACTTTTGTCCTAAAATCCCACAGCATACATTATGGTCCCTTTGTATAATGGCTAAGCCTCTGCATGTATCACGTTTCCATTTCGTCCTATTTATTTATTTGCTTTGAGGGCGAATGAACAAAGAATCATGTTACAAAGATTCTTTATAATATTAAACATTAAACAAAGAAGTGGTAGAGCTGCATTTTTTGTTTTCGGAATTACAAGTGTTGAAGGCCATAGTTTGAAACTGTTAATGATTAAGAGAAACCGAAGAAGAAAATGTACGCTTTTTTTTTTAGGCTAGAGTCTGATGGGAATGCAGTCTTTTATTCATGGTTTCTCCATACTCTTGGAGCCTAATCATTATTTCAACCCATAAAAGTGAAAAAATTGTGAAATACCAAAACTTCTATTTTGCGTTAATGTTGTGCATTATATGTCTATTATTAGTAGTAATAATAGTAGTATTTCAGAGAGTTTTATGATTTAAGTTAGTCTGTAATTTGAATAATTATGCTTTACAAGTAAATGTAAAAAATGGTACAAAAAGATTATATTTTGAAGCCCCTTAGACTGGTATACTGGCCAATTTGAACATTAATCGTAAAATCCATCAGTTTCAAAACACCTTTAGTGTTCACCTAAACTGTTCCTGAAAATAATACTCCTACATTCTGCGTTTGATCGTTATGTATCTATTAGCCTGGTTCTGCAGCTTTGATTTCCATTGCTGCAGGGCAAATCCTATTTGTTTGATGACTGGAGTCCAATTTTTTCTTGTGAGTGGTAGAACATAGTTATTCAGGATAAATTATACCCATTTCTCACCTGTAATATCTTAGATTTAGGTCTCTGTGCACAAGTTTTAACAAGTTTAGATGGGAGCTTAGCTTCCTTTTAATGAGTTTCAGTGTATTTGATTCTCAATTCCTGTACATTTCTACTGCTGTTAGACATTTTTCCCCTTATTTCTCCCCTGACTTTTCCTAGATGCCCACATCCGCAAATCATCTGCTGCCTGAACAGCAAGTGGCCCTGCTGCCTCTTTGAGTCGCGTGGTGTGGGAATGTCTTTGGTGTCAAAGCTCAGTAGTTATTGAAATCCCTGTAGGCTTGTCTTAAAGATTAATTGATGGCTGGATCGATCCTGATCAGTGTGTCTTTGAGACAACAAAATCCCCCCTCAGCAGGACCGCCAGTCTTGTTAATGTTTTATCAGGGGTAGTTTTGCCCATTCACCATGTGTCTTTTTGTTCATACATCCAGCCACGGTGAATAATGGGAATCGGGCATGGCGGGAGTTGAGGTATTTCAAAAGACGAGCGAGCGCTTGGCTGAAACGACCTGCCTCTTTTTATCAGCAAGGGTTTATGCTAATGCCCTTGTGATTTTTCTTACATCTCGAGTCAGAATTGTTTCACCTGAACCCTCGACAGAGGCAGCTCGCTCTCCTGAAAGCTGGAGAGCGAGTTTGAGGTCTTATTAGATCGGCTGTGGAGTCCGGCCTCAGGGGCACCCATCAGTTCTTGTCAGTAAGGTTGGCCTATTAGTCACCAGGCCCATGACAAGAGTCCTTGTAAAGGATAGCTGACCCCCTGCAGTGGGCCAAGTGTCTCCCCCAATAGAGGCATGACCTCCAGCGCCGAGAGGGCAGAAAGGCCAGCGTTTTGTGAAGGGATGGCAGCGAAGAAGTGGCTTTGGGTGTAGGGGGTGGACTGAAGGGGTTCTCCTGCCCCTAGAAGATCATCATGGGGGTTTCTACAGGCTGACCTGCCCCTGACCCGCTGCGTTAAGAAGTTAGCCTGCCAATGACTCCCTCTACAAGGCTGACAAAATGGCAGGATCCCAGAAAAAGAGAGTGAGAGAGCACAGGGGCCCCTCCAAAGGAAAATCAGATAGCCAACGATGCCACCGATTCAAAATCTGTTAAGTAGGCAGGGGTTTGGGGGGACAGAGACAGACAAGGATGAAAAGAATCATTGGCAGCTTTTTTGAAGTCTTTTGCCTTTTGAATTTCAGCTGTGTGCTGTTATGTAAAAGACATCCACTGTCCATAAGTGCAGGTATATGTGTCGAAACCAGGAAGGCTGACGGATGAGTTCTCTTTGAAGTCATGGCTCTTCCTCTCCAAAGTGACTCATAATATACCAGGCTTCTTTTAAAAATAATAAATAAAACATCTTTGTGTTATGAGCGCAAAGACAATGAATTTGGCTGCACTGGAAAAGTTTTGTTGAACAGTTTGATCGCTGTTAGTCTTTTAAGGTCATTTTTGCTATCTATTTTTAATTTATAGTCTAAACATTTCATGTTTTTAATGATTTGTTTTGCCATCTAACAAATGGTTTATGTTTTTGATGACGATTCACTTATTCGTGTTTGTCAAACATTGAATGTTTTTGCAGACAGTTTGTGTTTTGCTGTCTTACTGTATGTCTACCAAGTGGGTTGTTTTTGCTTGGGATTTGCGTTTTGTCTGGAATTTGTTTTTCGTACCAGTCAAGCTTTGCATTTTTTATGGGTGTTTTGGTTTGCAGTCTGTAAAACATTTCATGTTTTTTCAGGCGGCTTTTGTTTTGCCATTTCTGAGACATATTTTAGCGATTAGCTATCTTTTAAAACTCTCTTTTTTAGCATTAATTTTCAGGGTGCCATTAACAAAAGATCTAAACAGTTAAGGTTTTTGTTTTCCTATCTGTTTTTATTCCTGTCAAATATGTATATATATTTTTTTTATTATTATTATTATTTTTTTTTTCTTCAGTTTATGTTTTAATGTTTTTTTTACATTTAGTATTTTTCCAGGTGTTTTTTTTTTTTGCAGTTTTTAAAAACATTTTTGTTTTAGACATTTGTTGTCTATTAAATATTTAGTGTTTATATCAGCGTTTTTTGTTTTTGTCATCTTTTGATCTAAAAACTTTTTTTTGCAGGCTTTTTGTGTTTTTTCTTTTTAAAGTATATTGATGTTTTGCAGTTTGCCGTGTGTTAAATGTTTAGTGTTTTGTTAGCGATTTTCATTTCACCAGCTGTTAAACATTTTGTGTTAGCACATTTTTGTTCAAACATTTAAACATGTTTTTAATTTTTAAAACATTTAAGGCCGGTTTCCCGGATAGGGATTAAATTAAGTCAGGACTAGACCTTTGCTAATTTAGGACATTTAAGAATTTTTAGAAACATGTCTTACAAAAATGCATTATCTTTGAGCCTTTTAAGACCAAACAATGACAATAATGTATTTTAAGATATCGCAGTGCAAGCTTTTTCCAGTTTAGACGGCTCTTAACATTTATTTTAATCTAGGACTAGTCTTAAACCCTGTTCGGGAAACTGCCCCTTAATGTTTTGCATCTATCAAGCATTTAGTGTTTTTCTTGGCCGGTTTGTGTTTCTACAGTTTTTTCTTTTTTTTTTTCAATTTGTGTGTTTTGTATTTTGTGTTTTGCTGTCTGTTTTTCAGCATTTAACATTTTGTTTTGCCATCTGTTTGATTTAACAGTTTTTTTGTTCTAATCCAAAGAAAGCAGTGATATGGAGTAGATTTCCTGGAGGAATGTGTTTGTATTTATATTCATGCTTTTCAGCATCCTCAAATCTTGTAAAGGCCGTTGGAGCTCAGGGAGATGCTAATGTTGAGCAGATGCAGTGCTCTGCAGTGGCAGGTGGAGTTGCTTTGTCACTCTTAACCATCCCACTCATCACTCTTCCCCATCTAACCATCAGAGATACACTCACCTTCTTTAAAATCCACACAGTCAACCGCAACTGGCACTGCTTACTGAGACAACACCCCTGTCAGCAAATTACATACAAATGTATAGAAAAAAATAGTTTTGAAAAAGACAATTGACAAAAAATGACAATTTGTATTTTGTAGTGAGCAATATTTTGCCAGGGCTCTTCATTGTTCAACTGTGGTCATCTTTTTGGCAGCTCGATGAACAGCCAAACTAGCTTGTGATCGGTGCGAGCGGAACTCTACATCGCCTTAGCATTTTCACTCTTCCTTTTGTGTTTGCTGGCAAGCCAGAGCCGAATCACATTAACACAACAGAGGGAATCAGTCATATTAAGCCATCTCGCTGTCACTTGCTTTAGAAGCTCAGCTCCTCTCTGCTAAGCAAGCGTGTCGAGACATAAGATCCATGTTAAATATGATTTGAATGAGGAGCTTTATTTTGTCTTTTTTTTCCCTGCTTGTCATTTATTTTTCTGTGGGCTTGTTTATCTTACTCTTTTTCTGGGTCGTGCTCCCATCGGGCTCAGGCTGCGCTATTAAACCGTATTTTCAGGTGCCACCACCGGTTATGTTTTTATTTAAAGTCTGTTTGGGTGACGTAATGACCGCAGGCACCTCTCTAGGTGAGAGAAACGCCGGGTGCCGAAAGGGAAATGATGAAGTCAGGCGAGTTTTTCCCGAACAGTGGGAAAAAACATGACATCATTGTTTTAGTTTGAGCAAATGCAAGGTGACAGAGACAACTTCACAGGCAATGCTGAATGTCACCTGATTGAATTCTCAGACGGGATGACAGTGAAACTGCTGCAGAGGCCTTAAATATGCAGATTTTCAGCTATTCGCCTGGCTTCATTTGCTTCAAGATCCAAACCCACTGAGTAGAAGCTAAAAAGCATCTGTCAGTGCATGTCTTGAGGGAGAATATTTATGTAGTACAATTTATCATATGTTTAAACTGGCAGCCGCAGTATATGAGCTCAGATGGGCATATTTTAGGTGATATGCTTCTCTTATTATACATGGAGACATTTCAGTATCATAAAGCATCACAGATTTATGCAATAACTATTCATTCCTTTTGGCCATTTACTGTTTGCTATCCATTGGCTTTATTCTCCACCGCGATATTGAAATTACCTCAGAAAACCCTTTCTGGCTTCATGAATTCTTAAATGGCCCAAATGAGATCAAGAATATCCGGGAAAAAAAACGCATATGCTCTTAAACCGAGAGGTTGAAGGCTGGGTTTTCTGAAGAGCTGCGCTCAAGTTCATGGCAGGACTGGGGAGTGATTGACAGCCCCTCTTTTCTTTCATCTCAGATTTCACAGATGCATTTGGGCGTTTCAATGACAACACATCTTTATTCTGAACCTCTCAGGCACCCACCTCCTCCCCATATAAATATGCTCCTCAAGCTGCAAATTGGCATTCTGGGACAGTTATTTCACTCAGCCAGGAGTCGTCTGTGCATGGAAAGCCTTTGAAAAGTTTTCCCTCTGCCATTGTAAAGAAAGACACATTAGTTTCAGAAGAAACGCACGCTTTCGGACCAATGCCTTATGGAGTTGCTGTGTAATGTCACCCATTTTGATATGGCCAACAGAAGTCTTTAGAGATGCTCTCTTGATGATTTTGCGACATTTTGAGGTTTTGTGACATTGTTAACTGCGATTGTAAATCAGTCACTAGTTACATTTGTTTTACAATTGTATTTAATCATAGTATAAATCGGTATAGCAGTATACTGCTTCCAAACAGGTATTGTGAACACCTCAATCTAGCATTAGTTTAGTCTTAGCCTCAGACGTCATGCCCACGGAACGTTGGCTAAACGTCTGATGCACATGGTACACTTAACTGGAAACCCTTCAGGAATGTCTAAGTCATCAAATGATTAGTTGAATTTTATTGGATTTCCGGGGGATGCGAGTGTCGCGTTTATTTTTGGTCCGCCGGGAAACAAAGCACAGATGTGTGATTGCGGAAAAAACTGTCGTGTTTACGTGAGTGACAATAAGCATTTATTAAGATCAGTTAAACTTTGGATTCTCAAAAGTATACGATCCAATTTTACTAGTTGTGCGTCCTCTCTTATCTATTATGGAAGATCAAGTGAAGTACCTAACTGAGAAGTGGATATCAGCCGCGTTTGCGGGCAAACATGAAACAACAGACACTGACATCACAGCTGGCCGATTCAGTATTGTGTTCGGTTCTCCAGAATGGCTTGTGGGTGTTAAAAAGTGGAGAGATATGCTTCAAACAGATGTTTACCACTAGCGTCTCATCGGGATTTTCTTTGACTTGTTGCACGCCGTTTTCTGTTGTTATAGGGACATTTCCACACCCTGAAACGTGACGTTAAATGAAATGAACTGTGGTTGGTTGTTTGACATGTCGTTAAACGGCCTTATGGGCAGGCCTTGACCAAAGAAAGCGGCTATGAATTCCAGACCTTCAGCCGCCAGTCTGAAGGTGTGGCTACGCGAGACTAGCATTAGTTTGACAAACAGGCAGTCCCACCCAAAACCTAAAGATTCATTCTCTTTTGACTCTTTTGATTCTGTTCATGAAAAAAGATTTGTTTTGATTTTTCGTTAGTTGTCTCTTTCGTTGGTGGCAACAGTGAGTCTCAGTTTGGTCATTGAATGAATCATTCAACCAACAATTTTATTCCAAAACACTGATTCGTTCATGAATAAAACACCAAAGTAGTTAGAATTTATAGGAAAATCAAACTATGAATACTCTTTGCTCTTTAAACTGGGATAGGAGATCATATTTATACTTTTTGCATGTGTACTTTCATTTGTTTCACAAAAAAAATCAATTTTGGGTGAATAAAATCAAGTTTCTCCCTGCAAATATGACCCTAGACAACAAAACCAGTCTTAAGTAATTTTTACATTTTAAGAAATTTAGGTTTATAAATCATCTGAGAGCTATAGTAGATAAATAAATGTTTGGTTTGTTGGGATAGGACAATATTTGGCCAAGATACAAAAATTAGAATATCTGGCTAATGCTACAAATATATCCTAGTGACTAAAGACTGATTTTGTGCTTCAGGGTCACAAATGATATTTTTTCACTATGAAGAATGATGTCATATAATAGATAAAATATGCTGCAAAAAGCTGTTTGCTTTAAAGAATAACATGCACAGATTTTTTGAAAACAAACAGATTTGGAAATGCTGACTTTTTGTATCCATGTAGGTGATGAAGGGCTGTGTAAATACTTCGCATTCTTAAAGAATTACGTCATTTGTGTTATTCAGGAAACAGAATATGGAAAACTTGGACGTGAAGTTTTTTTTGTTTCGTTTTTTTTGCTATGGAAAGAACCGATGGGAGGGGTTCAAGAAAACTTCTGTTCTCTTTTCTTCACTCTTCTAGTGTCTTTCCAGCCCTCCCCTTCATTTGAGTTCTTCTGCAGGGTGTTTTTCAAGTGACGGATAGGGCATTGGCTTGGGGATGGAGAGGAAAAGGGTTAATGATGTTTGCAACAGTTCAGGCTTCCCCTTGAAGTGGGAGACAGTGGAAGGAAGTGTCCAGATTTATGGTTGCAAGATTTGGCCATGGCAGCTGCTTTCACCGTGGCGGTTGACCAGAAGTAGATAAAGAGAGCGAGAGAGACTCAGGCTGTGAGGAGTTATAAATCACAATAGGAAAGTGGCTTGAGACCTGCAGACATATACACACACGAATGACAACTCTTTTAGAGACTGGTTGAAGTATACACATTTGTGATGATGTTAGTATTAATCTTGAATTGGGCACTGATATGTACTTGGATGAACAGATTTGTTTTAATATTATGAGGTAATAATAATGTAAGTCCTTTGGCAAGAGGTTTTTTTTCATTGGCAAGAGTTACTTAATACCACAAGTGGAATAGTCTGGTCTTACACGAGAGAATATTATGTCTGCTTGACTCTCCATGAGTCTATTTTTATGTACACCAAATGTTTCTTTTTTATGTGATTAGTATCATCACAAATGGATTTTTTAATAGTATTAAGTCTCTCAAACTTGGAAATTGACAACTTGGACAATGACTTTTTTTTATTAGCATTCAGTCATTCAAATAAGCATCTGGGGTAAACAAATCAAGGATCAAGATCATTTGTAATGAAGCACTTCTTGAGAATTCAGAGGGGTTTGTTCAGAATCCTTTAATTACATCATCACTCTCCGGATCTGTCGCCCAGGGAAGCCCATTAGCAGCGAGCCCCATAGTGATTCAATGATGTGACCGTTGTGTACTCAAGAGCGCCTCTCTCTGTGGTTTGTGTTTTTCCAGCTGAAGTCCAGCAGAGCTCTGCTCTCCCCCAGCAGAGATGAAAATAAATCATTCAGGGTAAACGTATGTGTCGCCTGCATCCCCTCTAAAGGTCTTATAGAGCCCAAAGTATACGCACAGTTCTATGATATTTTGTATTCTTTTCATACACAAAATGCAGTCAAATGTGTGCTAGGATTACCCAAATGGTGCAGTTGTAAAAATGTGTTACGTTTGAGACTTTTTGTACTTAATAGCCATAACTTTCCATTGTAGAGGGGATTAGTAGACTGTGATACAACATAACGAAACTTAAAATAGCAGACATCACATAGAGACTACTGTCTTCGGTGGACAAGACAGTACTGTATAAATGTGAGTTGAATGCTCTACCATCACCCTACATTGTATGTGAATATTCATTTACTGTATATATAGTGTGTAAAAAGCCCATTTGGAGAACTTTGAAGGTTAGCTAACATGCTAATGTTAGTAGCGCCACCAAATGAGAGCATTTCGAACATTATTCCTCAATTCAAAAAATGTAATGTTACTAACCTTTTAATATTCATACACCTATAGTACTGATTACCAAATGCAACCCAAAAATTATCAACCTAACGAAATTATCAAATTGAATGTTCCCTTAATATTTGCATAACCCGGAAAAATCGTGCGTTTTAATAAGAACTTTACCAAAACAGTCTTGTTGGATTAAATTGATTATTTATTCTTTATCATGGCCACTTATATTTCACATTTCTAAACACACTTTTGGCTACTTTTCAGGTGCTTATTCTCGTTTCTTGCCTTCCAGTGAGAGTTTCCTTCTTTCTGAGTGAAGACGGCATCTATTCAGGTTGGAGAGTATCGGACTCTGAGGAGAAAATGATTCCCATTTCTTTGCCTTGGCAATAAACCGAGATGTCAGATATTTATCACGTTGCCAATTTGAATGTAGCCAATATCTGTGTAATGGGATTTAAAGCTTGATGTATGCCAGCGTTGTGGTGGATCCCTGCAGTGGAGTCCTCACTTGCTCCAGCAGAGCGATTGTGATGTAATGCCTCAATATTGATAACTGCCCTCAGAGCAGTGGACTCTAATTGCCTATGAAAATATTGAGCTGTAGGGCCGTCATTTCATCTCTTCTTCTCTCAGTTCAGCTGCTCTTCTTCGCCTTGTCATCTCCGATGCACGATCACGAGATAAATCCACCGTTTCAAACGGATTCCAGTTTGAATGAAAGCCCCCATCGCCGCGAAGCTGTCTAAACGGTCACAGCGCATTCAGTGGTATTAAAGCAATCTGGGTATTTTTCCGCCCACGCAGAATCTTCTCATCTGCTTATTGATTCTCTGACCACACATTGGAAGCTGCATGTGGTTGTCAGTCATTCTGATGTACTTTACTGTGTGATTTAATATAAAAAGCCTTTGCATCTCCAGTTTTGAATGTACTGCAGTTCACGTCAGACTTCTGCTGCACATTTTTGGTAACTTGATCAGTAACTCTATAGAGAAATACTTCTTTGTGCTGTACACAGGCCACAGCAACGATTTGTATATTTCATTTAAAACATTTAAAAATTCATACTGACCCCAAACTTTGAACATGAATATATATTTTGATATCTAATGCAATAACATTCATGCATGATTTTGTACTTTCCTAAATACTTCTTGTGCATGTCAAGTTCCTTGTTCCTTGGCATAAGCCAATGTGAAGGGAAGTCAGCTTCTTGCATTTGCAGTGTCTTCAAAAAGCACTCTGACCCCTGTTTGTGAGGAATTTGACCCATTCTGACCACAAAGCATCCCTCGGGCTGAAAAAGGGGAGAAGTCCAGTTTTTTTTACCCTTCTTCCTTCTTATAAAAGCCTCTAGGCTCTTCCTCGTATTGCTGGTATGTGTGTGTGTGTGTGTGATCAACCTTGGATTGCATTTCTCGATATCTGGAATCCGTGCAAATCAGTTTTGTTCCAGAGAGAAAAAAGGATTCACAGTTTCAATCTAACATCTCCAGGCTTCATCTAGTCCCTTTTACGTAGGTTGGAAAAAGATTTATATTTCTTTATGAATCTCGTGCTGCGAAGAACCAGGTCCCCATAGTAACGGCAGAATGGCATCAGTGCAAACAGCCATTATGGATGAGCGTGTTGTAAACGCTGGAGCACAATGGCGACCGAAAAGGCCGTGTTCCATTTATCACCACGTTTGAGACCTGAAAGAGAAACTGTCACTGTTACCTCGGCGGAGGTCGTCACGCCGATGTCCCCCCAAGGCCTGGACGCATTATTCAAATGTGAAGAATCCAATAGAGATGCCCCACTATAAACACTTGCACGTGAAGATGGTGAGAGAGAATCGGTCTTGAAGTGAGAAGCCCTGAGAGACCCAAAACACCCTTCGGAGATTTATATACGGGAAGGTCAGGGGTCAAGCAGCCATTAATCAAGGCCAAAGAAAAGGATTAAATGGCCAGGTCTCGCGGGCAGATGAGAGAGTGGCTGATTGAGGCGTTTAAAAGAGTGTGTTGTGTCTGTCTTAGATTACAGAGTGTGAGCCGTAGGCTAAACATCAATCTGAACCACAGCAGAGTGCTTACACTCTATAATCAGCAGGCCAGAGGACCTCTACAGTGGTCAGTCATACATCACAAAAACCCTCATGGAGCGCACAGGGAAAGTCAGTTGTACTACAGGAAATCTCTTTAATACTAAATTATTATTATTATTATTTTTGTGCATTTTGGTACTTTAATAAAATCCTCTTACTGTAGTTGGCTATATGAAACTACAGCGGCCTAACAAAACATTTTGGACACTTAATCCATGCTTTAAAATGCTTGAAAGTGGCATCTGCAGACAAATGACCTTTTCTTATCTGGTCTATATATATATATATATATATATACATATAGTTGCTGACAAATGATTAATCATGATTAATTGGAATCAAAATACAAGTTTTGTTTACATAATATATGTATGTGTATTGTGTAAATTATGTACAATAATAGTATAATAAATACATATAATACATAAAATATAATAAAAGTATAATAAAAGTATAATAAAATATACACACACATACAGTATATATTTAAAAAATAATATTTACATGCATACACATATATATTTATATTCATAAATGTCATATATAAATATACTTAACATATACTAATATATAAACAACATTTTTTCTTAAATTCTTTCTATGCATATACATAATATATATATATATATATATATATATATATACAGTATACACACACATTTTGAACGTGACTTTTTTATCATTTGACAGCACTATATATACACACACAAGCACATGTAATAAATGCAATAAATCAGTAAATTAAGAAATGTGGAATTACATACATTTTCCCATTTCTTAGTGTGTGTGTGTGTGTGTGTAAATGTAACATTTCTCTCAGTCAGCTTGAACAGTGTTTATGTGCTCTTTCTTTTAAAATGTCACTTGTTTTGACATTTTGTTATCTCTCACAGTGACATTCATACATTTTCAAAACGAAGCTTAAGTGTGCAAACATTTTTTGTGGCTACTGTATGTGTCATCACCAGAGCTGTGTGATGCACAAGAGGTGCTTTCAATTTGGTCTTGTTCAGAGACATGACTGCACACACAATGGGCCAATATCACATTGGCTTACTATGTTCTTGCTGATACTTCCAGGGCATTGTTGACTATCGTTCTTACATCTATGTAAAATAATAATGAAATAATAATTAGTTTCACTGGTCAAGCTTGAGATTCCTTGCGCTGTTTCTAAAGTGTTATTACATAAAAATCAGCATCCTCCTGCGCCTCCATGGGAAACGTTAAAAGAGAGCCGTGCTTCACATAATAAATATCATTTATGCTGTTGTTCTGCTTCAGATTAACTTAAAAATTGCATGTAGACCACATATGCATCTGTATATGTGTTTGCCATGGCTCGTGGCTTGTGTCATCACCACCGTCATTGATTTATAGGTTCAGCTGGTGTCCAGAAGCGTCCATGGCCCTCGTGCCATAACATAGATCAACATAGACACTAACATGCCTCATTTATACAGTACACAGAGTGGCCATAACTACAACCACATTGCGCCTTCCTATTATAGATCTGTGCAGATCATAAACACCTGTCACAATCTGAGAATCTTGATTGTGTCATCTTGAAGTCCTTGGTGAATGCGAAAGTTGGCTCTAAACTAAAATTACTGACCTTGCCATTACCGATCTGGCTACCCAGTGGTGAGACACTCTGCGTGACACCCAGGGGGTGTGAAGGGAGAAAACACACACCAGTGTCCCTCACATCCACACACGCTCATCTGAGCCCAGTCACGGCTGCTTTAGGTTTATTGCACAGCATAGACAAACGGCTTTGATCTCTAATGCGCAGTGCGCTGCATTAATTATGAATCATTCCCCCAGCTGAACTGCGGCGAACACCTTCAAACGCTCAGCGAGCGATGCAGTGTTTTCGTAGGCCCCCAGGATGGCTCCGGGACTGCATGTATATATACATTTATCTGCATGAACAAAATAAGAGCTTTGCAAAAAAACTTCTGCTGTGCCTGCAAAGTATTCCGTTTCTGGACAGCCTCCAACATCTCTTCTTAGCCTATGGTTATTCGCACTGTTAGAAATTCTCGTATACATCACCAAAAGCCTCTTCCGTGTGTGCGCTATTCACAATTCAGTGGACACATCCCTGGCAAGCTAAGACAGGTGTGTGAAGTAACGATAAAGCTGCGCGACAGTATCCAATTGACCGGGGTGTAATATTGGAGAAATGACCTAGTTCTCTCTGGGCTAATATGGATCCTGTAGTGCAGCATGCTGTTGTAGAAAACCGGCTGCAAGTCCTGCTACCCAGCAGCAAAGTCTGATTCTTCTGGAACAGACACATTGATTTGTTTTTTTAGTTATTAGTATTAGATATTGCATTGAATTTGAACAGCATGGTGAGGCTGTGCACAAAGTGTACCTGAAATGCATGCAAACAGAGCAGAATTTGTTTTATCAATTCCTTGGGCAGCACAACATGCTTTGATCACATGAAATAAATAAATAAATAAATAAAATATGATATCTATGACCTGTTTACATGTTATCACGGAGCTTTTAATGTATTTCATAGTGTGGACAGCTAAAATATTTAGCTGACTACAGAAAAGACTGTAAAAGACTACAGTTTAAAGAGCAAAGATTTAAATAATAGAAGGATTGAAAACATTTCTTGTAATACATTCTAAACATACACTATATTACCAAAAGTTTTCGCTCACCCATTCAAATGATCAGAATCAGGTGTGCTAATCACTTGGCCT
>JAUMHR010000031.1:1307424-1319374 GCA_032361145.1 Enteromius fasciolatus
ACCTCTCAGCAGGCCGCCCAGTTAAACAAGCCTAATAAAACTGGGAAACCAGCTTCAACTGGCTAAGACCTGTTTAGACTGGTTTATATTCGCATAGTCTCGCGTAGCCAGACCTTTTTACCATTTATAGCTGCTTTCTTTGGTCAAGGCCTGCCCATAAGGCCGTTTGACCGACATCACAGTTCGTTTCGTTCAGCGTCACGTTTCGGGGCATGGAAATGTTCCCACAACAACTGAACGGCGTGCAACAAGCCAACATCGAAAATCCCGATGAGATGCTCGCTGTAAACATCTGTTTGAAGCATATTTCTCCACTTTTTAACACCCACAAGCAATTCTGGAGAACCGAACACAATACTGAATCGGCCAGCTGTGATGTCAGCGTCTGTTGTTTCATGTTTGCCCGCAAACACGGCTGATATCCCCTTCTCAGTTAGGTACTTCACTTGATCTTCAATAATAGACAAGAGAGGACGCACAGCTAGTAAAATTGGATCGTATACTTTCGACAATCCAAAGTTCTCAAACTGATCTTAATAAATGCTTATTGTCACTCATGTAAACACGACAGTTTTTTTCCCACAATCACACTTTATGCTTTGTTTCCCGGCGGACCAAAAATAAACACTTGTGTCCCCCCGGAAATCCGATAAAACTCAACCAATCATTTGATGACTTCGACATTCCTGAAGGGTTTCAGTTAAGTGTACCATATGCATCAGACGTTTAGCCAACGTTCCATGGGCATGACGTCTGAGGCTGAGACTAATAATTCGCAAACAGACATTTTAGTGTTACTGTGCAGGGCTGATTGTAATGGAAAAACAACTTAAATACCAGTCTACGCTGGTTTTCTGGTCTTGGATGATCTATTAGAACTGGTTGGTCAGTTAAACAAGCTCTATCAGGCTGGGAAACCATCTTAATACAGGTAACTCTTGCTTACGTACACATGCAAACAAAGAATCCAGTTCCAAATGCAAACTGATGCTCTAATGTTGCAATGCAGGGATGGAAATAAAAGCTTAAAAACAGTTTGGAAGATAGTTTTCTGATCTTAGCTAGCTTTCTAGTCCAATTAAGAGCCTGTTTTGGGTTAGAGGGATTTTGGGAACTTTTTAACTGGTTGGCTTGTTCAACGAACTCTGACTGGGAAATTAGCTAAGACCAGCTTAGGTTAGTTTGAACTTTTTTTTCTTTTTGTTTTCCAATTGTTTGGAAAAAACAATTGTTCCAATTGTTTCCAATTGCAGTATTTTGTAAGTTGCACAGAGACAGTGTTTACACTGTTTGCACAGAAGATACTTATAGTTGTCTTGAAAAATAAAGCTGGGATAGAAGACGATATTTTAACGCACTTCAGCTGAAAGGTTGTAGGTTCAAATCCCACAATCCCTGATCCTTGAATTATTACCGTTGTAGACCTGAACATAACTCCTTAGGCTTGTATGTTTGCATTTTTCAACAGGCAAACACTACGGTGTGTACAGCTGCGAGGGGTGCAAGGGTTTCTTCAAAAGGACTGTTCGTAAGGACCTGACCTACACTTGTCGAGACAGCAAGGACTGTATTATCGACAAACGCCAGCGCAACCGCTGCCAGTACTGCCGCTATCAGAAGTGTCTGGCAATGGGCATGAAGAGAGAAGGTACAGCACATGAAGTTGAGGATAGAAGATTTTGCCTTTTCCCTATATTTTATAGCACTGTTCACCAGCTCTCATTAAAATTAATGACTTCCAATGCTATGTAAACACCCCTTTAGCATCCATTTGTGTTAGCCGAAGTACTTAAGGACTTGGCTGAAGAAGTCCATTGTTCTTTGCACTGACTGACCTGAGCTTTCCATCGTGAGGAGAGATGTTTTTTGTAAACTCACTGTTAGACACAATCTCACCTCTGTGTGACTCTTGAAGAAACATTCATGTAACTTCAGTCAGCCATTAAATAGACAGATTGCAGGTCGGTGCTTAATTAGCACTCGCTAGACATTCGTTCTGCCGATCAGCTCATGGTGTTTTTCAAGTTTGTTTCTGCACACGATGAGCAATGACTGTACCCAAGTTTCCAGGTAGTGTATTTATGATACTCAGAGAAAACAGGAAATGGCTCGTTGGTGCAAGGTGGTGTTTTTTTTCCTAAGATAGGCCTTTTGTTGCTAAATATAGAAGACCATATTTTTTCCCAAATCATCACCTGAGGCAAAGAAAGATGAAAGAGAGGAAGAGGTAAGGGGTGGGTTGACACACTGAAGAAATGGAGCATTAGCACTTTTTACACACTTGTCCCCAAGAAAAGGAGACGTGAAAGCGCTTAAGCATGCTAATAGAAGATTTTAGCACACAGATGGTGGAATATTGATCTGAGAGACTATATTTGCCCCTCAGTCAGAGAGAATCATTTTGGATTTATGAGATATCAGAATTTTTTTAAGTTGTTTTTAGACTCATTTTGTCTGCGGAGACTTATTTTCTGTTTTTAAGATTGGACTGATGAACTCCTTTTAGGCTATATTACTCCATGCCTGTTTACATAGATGTTTACATGCATTATTGTTGCTAATGTATGCTTTTTGGGGTTTTTTTTCTTAGCAAAGTGTGTCTAAAACCACTAAACCCTCAGCTATGTGCAATACCACATACAATTCTCAGACAAACGTACACATCAGCTATTAACTATTATTTTAGTATTCATTTAAAATAATTCTACAAATGGTAATTATAGGATTTTTTTCAAATTAAATGTGTCTGTGCTCTTTTTACATTTATTTTTCATCACTTTTCTTTATACTTGGAAAAACTTATGATCAGTTTCAAAAATCTTTTCCCATGTAATAGTTCGTTCCCGATACATGCCCAAGCTTAAAAGTTTTAAAAACAACACTAAGCTGAACTCAGGTCAGTGTCTTTGCAAGCAGTCAGACAAGGTTTGGCTTCATGAATTATTTATTATGGCTATAGATTGCAAAGCCAAGATCCAGTCCCTTTCCCAAATCTCTAGCTCTTGTTTCATGTGAGAGAGTAAATACTTCTGTAGACGAAGACAGAGAAGTACGATCATACATACATGACGTTTCGCTCTCACTCCCACCGTCTATGACCTTAGAGCAACCTTTCGTCTCCCTTATTAATATCATCACGGCTTCTTTTAAGGATATGATCATTTGCTTGCGTTCGCCTGGTTTTGTATCCCATAAGCCCGCGCTGTACCCCGAGGCACAGGAGAGCTGGGCCACGCTCGTCCCAAAAAGAGCTGAGCGAATCTGCAGAAAAACAGGATTAAATGAATTTATGCTCTCCTTCTCTCCAGGGGAAATAAAGCTAACGTGATTTCAGCCCCTCTCACCTCTCTCTGACTCCTGGAGAAGTATTTTACCCTTGGGCTGACCTCCAGACAGCACTTTCCGTAAAGCAGAACCCCCCCCCCTTTCTGAACCCCTCCACCACCATGATGCCTCTGTGATTCGCTGTTGAGGAAAATAGTTGAAGGCTTAGGCAACAGAGAACATTTAGTGTTTGTGTGTTTGAAGGTGCTGTGAATAGGGACTGGGTTTTAGTGTCTTTCGGATGAACTGTGCTTGGCACAAACACACTCTAACCACAGGGGCTTGGATTGTGGTTAATACAGCTCTGGCCACAGTCAGACTGAGTGACTGTTCAACATTAACCACTTCCTGTTTCTCTGAGGTGATCAAATGTCTGATCTGTTAAGGCCTGTTGGAGGAAGTCACAGAGACAAGAAACATGTTACAAATCATCTCATTCTGTCTTGTAACCAAGTCATAAATAAAACCATTATCAGTAATTGGTGGTAGAAATATACTTAAAGGGATAGTTCACCCAAAAATGTAATTCTGTCATTGATTACTCGCCCTCATGTCGTTCCAAAACTGTAAGAGCGTGGGTCATTTTTGTAACACAAATTAAGATATTTTTGATGCGTATCTTAATTTGTGTTCCAAAGATGAACGAAAACATCAGTAAACTAATAATATACAAGCCAATAGTTTGAGTTAAAAAATGTTTAGAGTATAATAATTTTAGAGTCCATTATTTTTAGGGTCTATGAAACCTGTGGTTTCGTTTGTTGGCATCAGCTTGATTTCGGTGCTTATGTGTGTTGAGTTCTTGATTGACCAACTGTAGTGACCGTGACTAGTATTATTACATACAGCCGTCCAGGAGGAGCGCCAGCGAGCCAAGGACCGTAACGAGAACGAGGTGGAGTCGACCAGCAGTGCAAACGAAGACATGCCTGTGGAGAAGATCCTGGAGGCGGAGCTTGCTGTGGAGCCCAAGACGGAGACTTACATTGAGACCAATGTACCGATGCCCTCCAATTCAGTAAGTGACATCTCTTCCTCTTTGCACTCTAAAAAGACTGGGAAACCAAACACAGGTACAAGCCGAAATAAATCCTGTGAACTTGAACAGATACAATGAAGAACTGCTTTTTGCGTGTTGAAGCTTTGAAGTAGCGGTCGCCCCTTGCTGCTTATGCAAGTGACTCTCTCTGTCCCCAAATAGTTGTGTTTTCTCTTTTGTTCTGTCAATAAAGAGTAGTAAAACATTTCATAATCAATCAATGAGAGGAGGATAGGAAGAACGTTGAATGCTGCAGTTCTGTGTTGATCTACAGGGTCAGTTTTAGTGTGGGTCGAGTTACAAAAACAACCCACAGAGCTAAAATGTCTTCAGCCATATGCCGTGGTGCCCTGCTTGACGGCACTTCTGTCACTACTTGTTTTGGTGTAATGTAAGTGATGTAGCTTGTTAATGGCGGTGTTTGGACGTACGTGATGTCATAGCACGTCTCCTGGGAAAGACTCTGTTTTCTCAGATTACTGCATTGTTTGAAAAAGACTCATTCATCTATCAGTTCTGCTCATTCTCTTTGTTCTGATGCTGTTTTATATCTTTCAGCCCCCTTTTGAAGTCATTTTGCTTATTAGCTTTTTTTGACTTATGCTTGAGACTGTTGAATACTTATATTAAGCCTTTTTCTTGTTGTATGTTCAGGCCACTGTTTTGAAAGGTACATGTAGGTGGATTTGAATTTTGAAGACAGTGCCTGTGTTGCAAATCAGAGGCTGCATTGAAAACAGAATGCATCTTAGCAGCACGACAAAGGCTGTCCAAGTTCCAAGGCCCTTTCAAATGCAGCCTTGAAATGTGTCCTTTATTTCCCAGGCCATGAAGGATACTGCAGATGCATCCTTCACACCCCAGACTATCCCAAGATTCATTGCGTGCCAGTAGCTAGTGTATTTTTTTTGTTTGTGTGAGAGAGAGAGAATGCCGTTACACTAATATAAAAGTATTGGTTTTTAACTTTGAATATCAGTTGTTACAAAAAACAGTTGTTTAAATGTTTATTGAATAGATTTTTATTATGCACAAAAATTAGAACTGGTTTTTTTTTTTGGCTGTTAAAAAAAGTCCAGTATAAACATTATTTGTTTATTGCTTGTCAGTGGCAGCTTTTGAATTGGGACAGAGCTATTTGTTTGGCAGCTTCTGTCATGTTATGTTAGAGGGATGCTCCACTCATCCTTTTTTGTATTCGGAAAAATAGGTTATATACTGTATTAGACGCCCCAGCCTGTGGAAAGAACCCTACAATCAGTATGTTCTTTTTTGTACACTTTTATTGAGTAATGATTACAAATGGCTTTTCCCTACTCTCGTCTTTTGTAATTCAGAAAGATGAATTTGACTGATAGCCTTATCTGTTTTGTTGCTTGATATTGCAAAGGGTATTTCTTAAAGGAATAGTTCACCCAAAAATGAACATTCTGTCATCGTTTACTCACCCTAAAATAGTTCCAAACCTGTATGAAATAAACACAGAGGAAGATATTTTGAAGAAAGTTTGTAACCAGGCTGTTTTGGGTACATTTTTCCCCCTAGTCAATGGTGACCCAAAACAACCTGGTTACAAACAATTTTCAAAATATCTTCATTTGTGTTCAGCAGAACGATATTCATACAGGTTTGAGTAAAGGGTGAGTAAATGATGACAGATTTTTTGGGTAAACTACAGTATTCCTTTAAAATATGTTTATATCACCGTAATTGTTGTGTGTAGCAAAAAGATTTTCACCAAACTTTAACTGTTGAAATGTGTGCTTACCACTAGGCTATGATTCCAACTGTAATGCTCAGCGTGTCGGAGCACGTATGTTAACCACTAGGCTACGCATCCAACTTCTTAATCTGTTTTAATGGAGTTCTGGTTGGTTATTCGTTGAGAGAAGCAGAGCAAGATAAAGTTGTTGAATTTACCTGTGTGCTGTGAAGTCTCCCTCCCTCCCTCGTCTAGTCACCATGACAAATCAGCACCACTAAAGTGATCATTGGCTCCACTTTCCAGCATTGTTTGAATAATGAAATACTCTGACAGTCCCCGGGAGCTTTCAACCTGCCGTCAGCCTCTGAGGAGAGTTTTCTCGTACGGGAAGAGTGGTAGAACAGGAGGAGGATAGAGAAGGAGAGAGAGAGAGAGTTTGGGCGGTTGAGTGCGTCTTTTGGGACTGCTCTGTACCGGAGCGAAAATGTTCTGGAAGCTGTTATGTGAGTAAATGGGGGTTATTTCTGGAAGATGAAGATGTGTGGGAACAGAGGACCGACGTTTGGGGAAAGGTAGCGAGACGAGGGAGAACATAAGGTCTGTCATGAGGGAGAAGCTGCCAGGCTTTACATTAGAAAGCACTCAGTCTTTGATTCTCTATCTTGGTTGGGTTGGTCGCTGTATCTCCACCAGGGGGCTCGTATTTTGTGAGAGTAGGGGCGAACCGAGGTTATTATTGCTTTGTGTTATTATTTATATTGTTCATTCTGTTTAGTTTTTTACATTTTATTTTAAGGAATCAGTTCGATTCAAAACATCGATAGAGTTAATAAATAGAGATAAATCAATCT
This sequence comes from Enteromius fasciolatus, assembly GCA_032361145.1. Taxonomy (NCBI): domain Eukaryota; kingdom Metazoa; phylum Chordata; class Actinopteri; order Cypriniformes; family Cyprinidae; genus Enteromius; species Enteromius fasciolatus. The sequence continues at coordinate 1,314,344 of JAUMHR010000031.1, forward strand.
TTTTTAGGCAAAGTGTTGTGTTTGTATTAGTACCGTCAAACAATTAATCGCGATTAATTGCATAAAAAATACGTTTTTGTTTATATAACGTATATGTGTGTGTGCTGTGTATGATTATTATGTGTATATATATATATATTAAAAATATTTAGATGTATTTAGATGTGTGTGTGTGTGTGTGTATATTTGTATAAATATTTAAATGTTACATTTTTATTAAATATAGACATCATAAATATACACCGTGCACACAAATATAAACAAACATGTTTATTTTGGATGCAATTAACTGTGATCAATTGCAATTGATCGTTTAACAGCACTAATTTATAATGACAATAAAATGAAAATGTGTTTTATTATGCATTATATTATGTATTTTGTGTGTCAAAAGATGCCATCACTTTAAGTATCATTGGTTTTAACCTTTTCTGTAGCTCCATTGTGTCTTATACACAACTTGTATTTAAAAATGTGTCCGATACTGATAAACAAAAAAACTATTTTCAGGTTAATAAATGTCATAAATATTACCATGGTAAATGTCATTCTCTATAGCTCCCAGGGACGTTGTGTCTTAAACACAGCAAAATTCTCAGCTTGTGCACTGACAGTTATTTTCATAGTTTAAACATTACAGTCTAACTCATCCTGCTGGCTGTAGATGATGGTTTAATACGGGATATTAAAGAAAATAATGACGCAGAGTTGGACAACAGGGAGACACTTAACTGGAATGTGTTCCCTCTGTAGCTCTTTCTTGGCCGGCAGTCAGAGGCATCGTCTCCCCCGCTCACCCAGCTCCCTCTGCTATCCCCGGAGCTCCTCTTCTGTCTGTGCTCTTTTGGAAGCCACTGCTCCGTGTGCTAATTAATCAGAGGACCTCGGCCCGGGAGTGCAGCTCATGAATGGGCCGCCACTGCTGCTTAATGGTTGGGGTTTGGCCAAGCTGAATGAAGTGTGTTTATCTCATGGTGACCTAGAACAGGAGTTAAACAGGCGTTAGTAACATGCCTCCAGTCAGGCAGGGAAGGGCCATCTTCAGAGAAAGAGAATATGGTCCCATTTGCTCATTTTTCACCTCTCATTGAGTACATCGAGTTTGTTTACATGCACAGATTCTGCTTTATAACCTGACAAACAATGCTTTAAAAATAATCATATAATTTTGTATAAATAAATTGTAATTAAATATTTATTCTTTAATATGATATTTATATTTATTTGTAAAATCTTTAATATTTATTAATATTAATAAAAAATAATAATAATAACAAAAGTATTGGCCAGTAACCAGTAGAGTTATTAATTAATTTAATTCATATATTTTTTCTTCTTTTTTTACTTATAATAGTTTGTTATACATGGAAACACACCAATTGTTGCAATTTAGGTACTACTTTGTGTTTGTTTTACCGATTCAATAGCTTTGACACACAGGAAGTGCTTCTGAGACAGGGATATGTCACATGAGCCTGCAGACGTCTCGCGCAGCTGTAAATCCAGACTGCTTTTTCCCTCTCTGTAGTCACGCAACAATAATATAGTTTAAGCAGACAATGAAAAATTGAAACGTCTCTCATCTCTCCCCCTCAAGTGATAAAATTTTCATAGTGCGATATGCAAGCGTGGCATTTCTGCGAGAACCCGGGACCAGGATCTGCTGTGAATAATGCAGGCCGAATGCTTTCCTTTCAGCGGGAACAAAAACAGCCGTTGTTTTGTGATGGTCATGAAGAGAATGTTATCAAAGCATCTCCTCAAATCTGAAAAAGTCGTCATCACTCATGCCCGGGGCTAGCTTTTGCCCCGCTCCACCGAATCTCACAAGCAAATCATATGGCTGGTTGTATTCACACTAAACAAATCATTCATGGTGGTTTTTACCACCTCTATCAACCACTTATATTCTGCTACTTGGATACATGTTCATCTGCATCAAGGATTTTCAACTTTGGATATGGATGGGATTGATGTATAACCCTAGTTTACATATCAAGGCGGCACAAAAAGCCATTAATATAATCATTATTGATATATTTGTGTATTTCTAAAACATTTAGCTGATATTTAGTTTTAAGTTAATTTAATATTGCATTTGTAACTAATTTTGTCATTTTATTTCACTGAAATTTGTTAAAGATCAAACAATAATAGGCGGACCGCTTGTTGTTTTGGCTCATTTTTGGTGGTTTTGTAGAAGAAACATGGTCAGTGTAAACAGAGCCAAGATAGCTATTCAACATTCATGAGTATTACCGTGTTTAACGAGAACTGTGGGAGTTGTATTCTTTTAAGGAGCGTCAGAGTCTCTTCACCACTTCGCCTTCCTTTATATTGTTGCTTTGTGAATTAATGATCTGTTTGTTTATGTATTTGTTAAAGAACATGACAGGAACGGTTGCACCGAGGAGGATCGTCTGCATGTCCCCAATCAGCCACAGAAATATTCATAAGCTGCTTCTGTTTTCAGAGAGATGGCTTTGCGTCTGGCTAACAGTTTCTCCAACTTCTGCCTTTGATCTGCTTCTGTTGTCAGTGCGGGTTTTAAACAGCCGCTTAAATACTGTAGAGGGGAAACATTCAACACTTTCACAGGAATCTCCTGAGAGTTACCGTGTTCTGATGCAAAATCACGGAAGAGCCCCACTGTTTATCTGTTGTCAGTCATTATCCAAAGTGTGTATCCAACTGTGGAGATGTTTACTGCCTCTAATAATGGCCGTAAAGTGGTCTCACCGAGTATTTAGACACTTAAGTAAAACTTTATGTCTGAATGACAGTGCATTACACGCACAATATGAAAAGAGGCATCTGCAAAGCTTTTCTCTGAACTTTTTTCTAAAGGCATTTTTGTGTTTGCTGTCCAAGGTTAGTTTATTTCATTTTCTTTATTTTATTCTAAAATTGTACCTATGTGGGGGGTACAGCAGCTTGTCAATAAGGGCAGTGCCCTTGAAGGGACCAATTTGCGTATTAGCACATTGTCTACACCTAAAAAGGTGCATATAGAGTAGCAATATGTTCCTTAATTTTTTTTTGTGTGTGAAACTGTGTGCCCAGCTATACAAAATAGACCTTCTCACCTCCGTAATAAACACGTCGTCTATCTATCTATATATATATAGCTATTTCATTGACTTTGGCTGATGGATTGACCCTTTCAGAAGCTTTTGACTCATAATTGTGGTGTCACTGTGTCGAACCTATTAATAAACTTCCTGCGCAGCACCCCAGTGATTCTAGCAGGCTGCCAAAAGTGAGGTCAGGATTTTCCAGGAATGTATGCTCCCTCCCACTAATAATTTGGATAAATATGAATATAATTTTGCTCCCCCTGTTTGTTTTCTTAAAAACTATTTGTCCTTTTGCCTGCTGCAATGTCCTTTCTAATGTTTTCTAATGCCTTCCCTTTTGACACTCGAGTTGAAAAACGGCACTCAAGGTCTATTTGTTCTCGTCCTTTCAGAAAACCCTCTCCTGCTGCTTTCCTCTCTCCTGCGCTCGTTCACTCTCTCCCGCACTCCATTGACTCACTCTTTCATCTTATAAAACAAAGCAGCGTATCTATCCCTCCCTTGGCTTCACGCAACGTGAAGCTGGAATCATCTAGGCCATTTTTCATATCTCTCATTTGTCCTCTCTCTTTGATGGAGCCGGAGCGTTCCGCATCGAGACGTGCTAATAGACTCAAATCTGCAGGAGGCATTAAAGGCAACTTGCCATACACAAACTCCCTCATGTGACGTCCCCCACAAAGGCATTTTCAAGAACAATGCAAGAATTTTCCCACACATGTTGTTTAATTGCATGTCCTTCTCCGGTGCCTTTAAATGTTTAGTTGCATTGCGCAAATGTTTGGGAATGAGCAAATATGTCAAAGTGAATATAGTTCCAGGGAGCTTCCTGCAGGAAAGGCCTGCTTAGAAAGGGAGTCATTTTTTAGCACCAACTCTCGGCAGGTATTTCCTGCACAGGCTGGGGGCAAAGGCACTGTTTGTTTTGTCTTCCTGTTCACTTCGGCTCTGAGAGGATTAGTTCTCATGTGTGGGGCCGAGGAGAGCGGTAGCAATCTTCAGTAATAGTTACCCTCAAATGTCTGTGCCATTAAACGGATGGGTTATTATTTAGATGGATGGCTATAAACACGTCAAGAGTTTAAGTAACTTCAACTAACCTTGCCTGACTGTGAAAGTAGTTGAAATGAAGGGGAAAATGAGCTGAGATGACAACAAATTAGTTGAGTTTAACAAAACAAGACCACATGTGAGGTCAAACACATAAATTAAAATGTTTCTGACATGTGGACAGACGGTGTTTGACACCTGTGTTTTTGTTTCTTCCACCAGCCCAATGATCCAGTCACAAACATCTGTCAGGCCGCAGACAAGCAGCTCTTCACTCTAGTGGAATGGGCCAAGAGGATCCCACATTTTTCCGAGCTCCCACTGGACGACCAGGTCATCCTTCTACGAGCAGGTGAGTTTAAAACCTAAAAGACAGAAACAGAATGAGTTCATTATAAAGTCAAATATTTCATTAGAAGAGTGTTGAAGTTTAAGCTGCATCTACGGCTGTGTTTTAAAAGGTGGTTTGGTGTCTGACAAGACTGTAGCATTGTGCTAGACGGTCTTAAAATACCTGAAATTGCAAAAACCTCCCTGAATCAGGGCTTTTATTTTTTTATTATTTATTCATTAATTTATTCTTTTTTTGTGTGTGCTGTTTATATGAGTGTTTCAAACCCTATGAGCTGCCTTTTTAGACAGCATTCTAGTGTTCTGCCTACATAGCTGACATGCTGGGTACAAAATGTGCCTGATGTCAAAATGCTTAAATTTCTCCTTTAAAAATATAATTGCTTTTTTTACATTAAATGCACTCACAATATTTCTCCCTCATTAATGTACACACAGCACCCCATATTGACAGAAAAACACAGAATTGATGACAGATTTTTGCAGATTTATTAAAAAAGAAAAACTGAAATATCACATGGTCATAAGTATTCAGACCCTTTGCTGTGACACT
>JAUMHR010000031.1:1319474-1335248 GCA_032361145.1 Enteromius fasciolatus
AAAGAAAGACATGGACATCTTGGATGACATGGAGGTGAGTAAATTATCAGCAAAAGTTTTTTTAAAAGTGAACTTCTTTAAGTATATTTTTTCAAATTAGAATGATAATTTGTAAATTATAATTGTACATTCAAATGTACTGATTTCTCTCTCTCTCTCTCATACACACACACAAACACACAGAATATTTTTATATAATAGGCTGCATATTGTAAAGAATAATTTTATAAGCATTTTGTTCACTTTGTATAGTCCAAATAAAGCTATTTAATGCGAAAGAAATGTAAAGATTAAGTAATTAAATTTAGTTAGCACAAATAATCGTTTTCAAAAGTTTGTATTCTTAAAATCATGCTGTTTTGGCATCACTGCTTTGAAGCCTTTTGTAATAGCGTATGATGGTTTGTTGAGGATTGTTAATCTGTCGTCTGCCAAAAAGCATCCAGATGCTTTAAGTATTTTGGTTTCCCATCATGCTCTGTACTTTTAACTTCGACCCCACTAATAGATAATAGTTAAGATCCCTAGATGCTTTACTACCTAGGACTCATGGACGGCTATCAAGACTTCAATGAGTCATTGATGCTGGAGGAACACACAATATAAAGCACCAAGTGTATGTAAATAGATAAAACTATTACATAAAAATAATTAAATGGACTACATGTGTAACTTTACAATCTTTCAGGATCTGTATAAGGTATGTAAACTGATAACGCACACCTGTACATTAGAAGAGACGCACTTAGCTACCTGAAGCATATAATATAATACTAGTGTACACTTAAAACAACAAAACTGGAGAGAAAAAAAAAAAAGTATTTCATACGCATTCATGACAAGACTATTGACAATGGGAAACCATCTGGACACATACCAACGCTAAAACCTAGATATGATTTCCAGAGCTCGTGTCTGTCAGGAAGATCTGTGAAAACACCATTACTGTTAGCAGCTAGGCTATTTGAGACGCAGGGCCTCGGAGAAACGAAAGATCACCTGCAACGCATTTATTCATATATTCTACACATCTTTGTGTCGAAAGTCGTGGTTTACCGTGATCGTTTCAGTCATCCGTCCCATCTCCAATACATTAAATACAGTAAAGATTGATGGATCTTTTCTCTGCACACATGCCCCTCTCACTCTCTCCCCATACATTCAGACAACAAAAGCAGCCAGTAAACTCACTCACCGGCGGCTGCTGGGGGGATAATAAAAGCTGCTCTTGGCTTCTGAGACGAGTCCACTACTGGCTTTGGATGAAGATTTGTTCATGAATCGCGCGACAGGCCGTTTTGATCACGCAATGAGTTAGTGATCGTGCCAAATACGATGGTGGATGAGCGCCTCTCCACCACAGGCTCAGGCGGTAATGTGGCAGTAACAATCAATGCGCATGCGCAGATCTCAACGGCAGACCGAGAGGGACATTTTTTCAAACGCTGAGGTAGACTGTACCGTGCACCATGTGGCAGTATGAGTTATTATTAGTATGAGTTAGTATTATTATAAGTATGAGTTATTTTTAGAAGCTATTTTTTGCTTATATTACTTATAAGCAGATCTACCAGGTATTTTGTTTGTATTTTGTACATAATGTTATTATTATTTTTATAAACATTGAACTATATCATGGCACTTTAAACAACAAAGAGGCCTATAATACATACATTTACATTATATTAAACAGAAACTTGCATTAAAAAATTAATACATAATTCTGACACATTTTTTTTCCTGTTAGTAGGAAATTGGCATACTGACAGCATGCCTGGCTCTGAGCCTGATTCCATGTCTAAGATGTAAATTGTGCCTTTTACAGAACCCTGGTATAAAATGAAATAAAAATTTTTCCAGATATATGAATTTCAATATGGGGGTCAAGGAGGCCACAAGAGAGTGCTAGGAAAAAAAGAAAAAAACTTTAATTGAATTAATTAATTGCATTGAAACAAATATTTAAAATAAATGTAAATACAAAAATATTAGAATAAATAAAATTTAATACAATAATAAAAAAGGTCGGACCGGTACTAAAGAGCAAATGGTTTGGCGTTGGACAGAGCGCGCCAATGCGCATGCGCACAACACTCCGTGTACCTCATCTCTGTGCTGCTGCCCAGCCTCCAAACAAGCGACGAGCCGCTGGGATCACCACACGCTAGCCCTTTCTTCTGAAGCCCCTGAGTGAGTAATGAGCTACATGTTAATTTAAACAACATATTTTAGCGTAGTAATTTGGATTTTACGTCAATATTTTAATAGAGTTCGCGTTCAATTAGTGAATCTCACGAGAAGCCGTTAGCGAGTGGCTAGTTGTTTTCAACAAAGCGACAGTACAACAAAGCCTCGTTGAAATAACATGGCCAAATTCACTTGCTTGCCCGCCACGCCATTGTATGCTCCTTTATTTATTTTTAATCTTTATTTCTGTATATTAATTTTGGGTGTGGGTGAATTATAAGGACTTGGGAAGGTGTGGAGACGGTGAGTGTAGATGCTAACACGGTTAGCCAGCTGCAGCTGCGCGCCATCTTTACTGGAGTGAGCGACTGTGTGCTAAAGCTAATCAGCTGCTCAGTTTAGCGCGCCCGCTTTATTTCTCTCTACCACATGTACAATTAAAACAGGAGACATTTATTTCGTTCATATGCTATATTATGCCTATATTTGTGGGCGGAGTCTTGAGGAATACGAAGGCTGTGTTGGAAACAATTTAGTTTGATTAATTGCTCTCATAGTTGTGGTATATAAGTTATGTGTGCTGCAGTTAGATAATAATTAAACTAGTGTAGGATATTTGTTAGCCGTCTAAGCTTAATGCTTCAGCTTTTATGTTATGTTTCTTTTTATTTCTTCCTCTTAAAAACATGTAAATCGCTTATTTTCTTTGAAAATACTACGTGGACCTAACGTTAGTCCGGTGAGGCAGTTTGATTGTTTACGCGGTAATTCTGCGACTGCTGCTGTGGTTTCAAACTAAACACATGTACTCTCATTAAGTTTAATTGATGAGAAGGTGTAGTTTAAATATGTAGTTGACACTATTGCCATCACTTACTTACTATTACTCCTATTACTTTTTTCTTTTCAGTAAATAGTCACCATTTATTTTCATTTCTTTTTTTTCTCTTTGCATAAGTCAGCGGTGACTAAGACTGTCTGCCTATATTCTGTCGTATTCTACAAATAAAAGTAAGTCATGCAGGCTTGGATCAACAAAAACTATTAATCACGATAAGTTTTAAGTGAATGCTTACAGTGAAGGATTTGATAATAGTGTGTTATTTGTCAACAGGAACCACCATTGTAGTGTTTTCAGCTCAGAATGAATTCCGGTTACTTGTGATCTAATGTTTTAGTAGCTTAGTTTTTACACACACAGGGTTGTTTACAAACTGAGACCCAGTTGTTTGTTTTGGGGAGAGTTATCTGACCTGACAATACACTATATCTGTATAAATAGGCCCATCCATGTGTATGTTTCTTTTTTTAAATGTCATAAGTTGTTTTTCAGGTAAAAGGACATGCTTTACTGTGATGTCATCATTGTAGTTTTCAATTCATAGTACAGAGTCTTGTAAAATATCTGTGAATCGGTCTTTTGATGTGTATTGATGTGATTGTACATTATAAATGGCAAGGCAATGTTTGTAGAAACTTCAGACAAAAGTAAATTGGATTTATGCCAGACGTTTCCAGTTTTATTCTGCTTAAATATCCCTTTCATATAATCTGCTACAAGCTTGCAATCCAATCTGTCTCCATCTAATCAACAACCTGTGGATAGGCCTGGGCTTTCCCCCCCATCTGATAACTTTCACTTGAATGTACTTTAATGCATAAAAAAAACTGCTCGCAATTCATTTTGACTTCTAAAGTAGTTTTTAATGCAGTTGCAGCAATTCAGTTTAAATGGCATAATGCTTTTATGACTTATGTCATATTTCTTGTTTTTCCAGGTCAAAGGTTGGGTCCTGCAATGGGATGTGGCCCCTCTCAGATGACTGAAGAGCTTAAAGAGAGAGAGAAACCGGAGAGCATAAAGAGAAAGCACATTGAAAATCAAAAATAAGTCGGCCTGTGCAGAATAATAAAAATCCCTTCCCCATTAAGCCGTTTTCCCCCTTTTCTCCAAAATGTCAACGGTCACTTCAGCAAACCCAGAGGCTCCTGCGATCAGCAACCCTCCTCCCCCTGAGGTGACCAATTCTACCAAACCTGGCCGCAAGACCAACCAGCTCCAGTACATGCAAAATGTAGTTGTCAAGACGCTGTGGAGGCACCAGTTTGCATGGCCTTTCTACCAGCCTGTTGATGCCATTAAACTTGGTCTTCCGGTGAGTGGATGTGATTCAGTGTAATATAGCTACTTTACATTGCATAATTTTCAACAAAATGATTTGTAATTTTACAAATCTAGGTTCTGTTAATTGAGTTTTCACTTGAGAGTGAGAGTTTTAGTTGATCCTGTTTTGTCTTGTATTAATTTTATATTAGTATCTTGAAGCTTGGGTTTGTTTTAAAGCCTTTCTGCCCTTTTGGTGTCTAGGACTATCACACGATCATAAAGAATCCAATGGACATGGGCACCATCAAGAAAAGACTGGAGAATGTGTACTACTGGAGTGCAAGCGAGTGTATGCAGGATTTCAACACAATGTTCACAAACTGTTATATTTACAACAAGGTAAGGATTAGCACAATCTGGTTTAAAACTCAACATGATTACACTGTACAGGTTTGAAGGAGAGGCTGCTTTGGCAGATGCAATCTGTTTATTCCCTTTTTTTTTTTTTTTTTTTTTTTTTCTTCAGCCAACAGATGATATTGTGTTGATGGCACAAGCGTTAGAGAAAATCTTCCTTCAGAAGGTGGCCCTCATGCCTCAAGAGGAGGTTGAGCTTCTTCCTCCTGCCCCAAAGGGCAAAGGTCGCAAACCAGCAGGGCCTGGTAAAGTATAGATAGTTTGCATGGCGAAATGATCAGGATGTTCTACATTCGTGCCTTAGTAGTAAACATAATTTTTCTAATCCTATAAATGCAGATCAGCAGGATGGGGCAGTCTCTTCTGGCTCGCCCACTTCTGTTTTCCCTTCTGCCACCTCACCGAGTTCACAGACAGCAGTGGTATCTCCAGCTCCAGTGCCCACCATCACTCCTAGCATACCAGCTGTACAGAACACAACCACTGCCGCCGTGGTACCCGGCATGCCTCTGTCGCAACCCACGATAAAAGTTAGTTATAGGACCTCTCAGAATTTCACTAAATATAAATATGCCGACATTGCCTCATCATTGGTTTTGTGTCTCCCTTTGTGGGTTTTTGTTTTCCCTAGAAGAAGGGGGTAAAGAGGAAAGCAGACACAACCACCCCTACTACCTCTGCCATCACCGCTAGTAGGAGCCAGTCGCCCACTCCTCTTTCAGAAGGCAAGCAGGGCAAGGTGGCATCCAGGCGAGAGAGCACCGGTCGCCCTATCAAACCCCCTAAAAAGGATTTTGAGGATGGGGAACTAGGCATACACGGAAGCAAGAAGGGCAGGCTTTCAGAGCAGCTCAAGTACTGCGAAGTCATCCTTAAAGAAATGCTTTCGAAAAAACATGCTGCATACGCCTGGCCTTTTTACAAGCCTGTTGACGCGGAGGCTCTCGAGCTACATGACTACCATGAAATAATCAAACACCCCATGGACTTGAGCACAGTGAAAGTATGTTGAGTTTGCACATGCAAAGTTGTAAAAATCACGGCATTACAAGAAACCAGTTCATCTAGTTATCGACTCAATTTTTTTTTATTTGCTTGCAGAAAAAAATGGACAGCCGAGAGTACCAAGATGCACAGACTTTTGCTGCAGATGTCAGATTAATGTTCTCAAATTGTTACAAGTACAACCCACCTGATCATGAGGTAGTTGCTATGGCCAGAAAGCTGCAGGTGTGTTTCCCTCCACCCATCATGTTTTAATATTGTCTTTTCATTTGTTTATTAAAATTATTGAATTGTTCAATGACAACAAAACTGTCTTTTATGTCTCAGGATGTGTTTGAAATGCGTTTTGCAAAAATGCCTGATGAGCCGGTGGAGGTGGCTGGGGCAGGCGGCGTAGGCGGGGCCGGTGTGGTCAGTAAGAGTACTGTCAGCAGTGAGAGCAGTGGCGACTCCTCCACCTCTGACAGCTCCGACTCCGAGGAGGAGAGGGCCACCCGGCTCGCCGAGCTGCAGGAACAGGTGGGTGCGGAACAGGTGGGTTTCAAAACAAGGACCAAGTATCCTTAACCTCTCCAGGCTCAGAGATGTTCTCTCAGCCCTCCTGATTATCCTTTTTTCGTACCATACCCACATATAACTGCTTTAATCAATGTTCATGCTCTGAAGGAATTGGAGGGGCTTCCATTTACAATAACCCCTCCCCATCTTTCACAGCAAGCACCTTTCTGTGTATTTGTATGTAGAGCTGCGTTTTAGCCCTCTACCGCAACCAGCTGCATATACTGCTTTGCATTAAAATTCCAAAATGCCTAAACATAGATATAGTAGCATTTTTGTGGCTTTGTTTGTCTTATTGGAGCTCTATATCATACTTTCTTCCCTTGCCATTTTCTTTACCAGTGTATCTCTTTGGAGCACCCCAATGGTAGCAGACAGGGGATAAAAAACGGGTGCACCAAGAATAATCAGGTGATTTTACTTTTCATTTCCCTGTCCCTGCTTATGAACATTGTGTAATAGCTGTACAGTTGCTTTTTATCATTTGCATTAGATGATCAAGCATATGATATGTATGGTGAGATCAGCGGTAGAGGGTTAAAAGCAGCAGAAAAATATTGACTTTGTTTGGTGGTGTTGGGAATCCAGCTGTGTATGTTTAGGATGGAAGTGCTGAAAGTTTTGGGAAATTAATAGATAAGTGTTTCTGGAGTGTAAACTTCCTTTGTTCATGTTGGCTTGCTTTGCATTTAGACAAACTCTTGCTAGTTCAAGAAAATAGCGCAAAGCTCTAACTGCCCTTTATCTACATTTATGCCATTTATTTTGTATTTATAAGGACTGTATTTATAACATGACTCTAGTCTGGGGGTATTCTTCAATGCTTACCACGGCTATGTGGTAAATAGGGGTGTAACAGTCTGGTATCTTCACTATTTTGGTTTGTTCTGTAAATATCAGTTACACTGATATGCATCAGAACAGATATAATCCGAATCTGTGTTGCAATGATGTTGTTGCCAGAATCAGTTTAATTGGTTAATTTTGTTTTTTGTTGAGCAATATTTAGTAAACAGCAGAGGCATTGCTAAGCACAATTTTTTTTTTTTTTTGTTTTTTGTATGCAACTGTTTTACTTGTAGTTTTAAAGGGCAGAATTGCTTCTAAAACCTAATGTCTTATTCTTGACCTTTCTTTTCATCTTGTTTCATGATGACATGCACTCTTTCATTTGAGACACAGACAATAACATGCATGAATGATTTTTGGTTGTCCAGTGTTAATTTCTAAGTAATAATACTATTATATTATCTTAATAATTCTATTATTATTGTTGCTTTAGTTTAGTAATGGCAGCTGTTTCGCATGTTTTGTTCTATAATTGAATACATTTGTTCCTTTGGCACTGGAAAACCAAAAATGAATAATGTTTTTAGTTCTCTTTTGATAATCAAATGTAAATGTCATGTACGATAAGTGATGACTTGGAGCAGATCACTAACACCCCCTTCTTGGCTCTCCCCAGCTAAAAGCTGTCCACGAACAGTTAGCTGCTCTTTCTCAGGCCCCTGTAAGTAAACCAAAGAAGAAGAAAGAAAAAAAAGAAAAAGACAAGAAAAAGAAAGAGAACAAGCACAACAAATCCAAGCCAGAAGAAAAAGGCAAGCCAGGGCAGCCACCGAAACCAGCCCAGCAGAAAAAAGGTCCTGCCAGAAAGGCCAACAGCACGGTTCCAGGCAACAGGTTTGCTATTTTTATTTTTTAAAAGATGTTCTGGATTTGGTTTATGGATTTAATCTAAAACAATCAATTAAGGTCTAAAGAGTTTCTTCTGTATGGATGGAACCTTCACAGGCAACCAAAGAAGGGTGGAAGAGGGCCAGGCTACGAGTCTGATGAGATGTCGCTCCCCATGACATACGATGAGAAACGGCAACTGAGCCTAGACATCAACCGGCTGCCTGGAGAGAAGTTGGGCAGGGTGGTCCACATCATTCAGTCCAGAGAGCCTTCGCTACGGGATTCCAACCCTGATGAAATCGAAATAGATTTTGAGACGCTCAAACCTTCCACTTTGCGTGAGCTGGAGCGATATGTCAAGTCCTGTTTACAGAAGAAACAGAGGAAACCTCCACGTAAGTGCACTCTCTTGACCTACACACACATAGATTCCATACTGACATATTTTACCATTAAGTAATTATAAAATATGTAACTTTTGGATTTTTTTTTTTTTTTTTTTTTTTTTCTGTTTAAAACTGATGGTATTTATTAGCATTAATAAATGCACTGCTGATTCACAAATGACTTGGGTTTGATTGTGTAACCACTGTGTCTCTCTTTGGTCTCAGAGAAAGGAGGCTCAGGCCCCTCTCGGCTCAGCGGCAGCAGCAGTTCCTCAGACTCAGGCAGCAGCAGCTCCAGTGGGTCTACTTCAGATAGCAGTGACTCCGACTGAACACTTTTTATTTACTTTTTTTTTTTATTTTTTTAAAAAACATTGTATGCAGTCAAGGTTGTTTCCCCTCTGAGACTTTTTATAAGAAAGAGAAAGAAAAGAGACAATAAAAATGCATCATGTCAGAACCTTTTTTTTTTCTTTTGGAAATGTCATGAAGAAAATTACAGCTAAAAAGCAAACTAATAAATTGCTTTTTTTATTTCCACTGACTCTGAAAGGGATGCCCAAACTTAAAACTGCATGGAGAGGAAGTCTCAAAACATACTTTACAGTTCAAATTCTCTTCCCCAGCATCCTGGTAATGTTGTACGTTACCATTGCAAACATAAACCATCCCATCTCAACAGAGGGAGCGGGAAAAAGGAAAGCTCACACTCTTTTCTCCAGATTTGACTTGTGTACCAGCCTGTTGTATTTATTGTTGTTTTTTTTTTTTTTTTTTTTTTTTTTTGCTGTGGCCTCATATTTTCCCCATTGGGCACTGTGCCATTATTGATTTAAATCATCTTTGTATTGTTCTCTCATAAACTGAGAAGTGTATGAAAATCATGCCTTTCCCAATAATGTCACAACACGGGGAACAAATGGCTTGATTTAGGCATAACAAGCTCTGTTTTTAATTTGGCCATTATTATAACTGTAGATCAATATTAAAACAGAATCCTATACTCTTCAGCTAATAAATGTATGGTTTTGTACAGATGCTTTACACTGACATGAACATGTAAATCAGTAAGCTGGATCACATGCAGACTTCCTGTCTCATTAAACGCCTTGGTCAGCAATAAATATACAGATTTCCAAATAGTCACACCAATGATTGACATTCATACATCGGATCATTTTTGATAAGGCCAGAGATATTGGTGATGTGGAAGCAGTAAATGTCAGTTGTATCTTGATCTATACTGCCATGTTATAATAATGCTAATTATGATGCATTTCTTAATGTTTATATCAATTGTTTTGACAATGGTAGTTAAATCACAGTGTCTTCCTCTTTTCACCCTCTTGCAAAATTGATGGATGAATGTAAGTCTACAATAGATCTTATGAATTGTACGCAGTTCCAATCAGTTGGGGTTCAGTTGCTTTTTCTTATGAGGTTTCCCAGCCATTCCTTCTGTGGATTGCTTTACTATCTGATATCTTAGAATAACTATGCGTTTGATTATTTTCTGAAGTGTTTGTAAGATATTGTTTGTCCTCTCTAATTACTTTTTTTTTTTTTGTTAAGAAAAAAAAAAAACGAAACAATTGTAAGTATTGTAAAGGGAACTTTGTTTCATTTTCTGATGCATTTGATTTATGGACAGGTCTTTTGAAGACTAATTGCAGGAACGCTTTTTGTAATAATTTTGACAAAGTTAAAATTAATGAGGGACATGTATCTTTCAGACTAATTAAAACACTAATAGACGTAGTCAAAACATAATTATTTTAAGGTTAATCATGTTAATAGTGATTTTGTTGTCTGTTGTTTGGGTGTGCACAACTACGAAGCTTCCCGAAGTAATATCTGCGTGTCTGATACAAATTGATCAAGTCCTATCTGATTTCTGCGAATGCTATCTTTTAGAGACGGACTGAAAAGAAAAAGTATATGACAATATAGATAAAGCATATATATAGATATACAACTTAATTTCATTTTAGGCCCTGGTTAAAAAAAAAAGTTCTTTTTATATTTAAAACAAAAAGTTTACTTTTTATTTTGACATGCATGCTGATTTATTGTATTTTTCTTAAAAAAAAAACAAACAAAAAAAAACATTTTGAGCTGTTTATAGTTATACTGTAAATGTCAGTCATGGAAACAAGAAAACAGTGTGAGTAGATTTAGGCTTGTTTATTGCGATATGGACCGGTGGGTTGGGGCGGTGGTAGAGGCTAACATTTGATGTAATTGCTTACCTGGAATGTCTTGTGCACCGGGTACATTTTTTTCATAAAATAAATGACAAATTGCCTTTTACTTTGTGTTTACTTTCAATTTCTGCTCATTTGTTTTACGTGGATGCATGGTATCACTTTCTGCAGTTTACCATAAAACTTATTTGAATTATTCATTGCTCATATTTTGATTAGTTCTAATATAGAACAGAACATAAGAATGGTAATAAACTACATGGATATATTATGTTTGGTAAAACTGGTCGGATATTTTGAGTACATGACCACTAATGCGAAATACCACCTTTCACCACTAGATGGTAACATGGTCCCATTCCTGCTAGAGTTGATTACGTCTTAAATGATTGCTAGTTTTAATGTTACAAATGATTATAATAATCATCCAAAAATAACTAGTGTTAAAGTCTGCTGTCCTTGGTTGTTATATAACCCCAGATGGATATTGCATACATTTCAGTTCCAGTAAGGAACTTACTCTAAATAAATGTTGATGTAGGGTAAAACAGAAGTGATACTGGCCGAGTCATTTATTCAGTTACAAATGTATACTGTACATCCAAAGGGTTTATAATCACGCTTTCTGAAGGGAAGAACATGTGACCTTGCTGTGGTGTTTATGGTCCCCACCAACACAATTCTGCAGAGAGACCAAGATGGATCAATGCTTTGAGTCTTGTGACAGCTACTCACATCTGTCTCAAAAAGCCATCTTTCATCCTAAATGTACTTTAACCAGTTTTCATATTGGTCCCAGGGCAAAATAGTCACACTACAGCAAATTTTACATCAAGACAAGCAGAACATACACGTCTCATCTATGTAAACACTTTTAATGAGGTGAAGGGTCCTTGCAAAAACGGAGTAGGTCTGTTACTGTGTGTCAGGAATAAAAAGTGGAAGTGTATCTGGATTGCATATATGCTACATAAATTATATGGCACACATATTAAGATAATCAAAACTGACTGAAGGCTCCCAGGAAATCTTATCAAACCTATCCATATCAAAATCAGCCTGGATTACATAGCAATAACACAAATAATATGTAAATTATTACCGTTTGTAATATCCTTTAATTATAATTTAATATTAAACAGTTTAAGATAAAAAAGACGATAAAATCAAAAAAGAGTCATTTTTAGCAGTCATGTAAAAACATTGCAAAACATTTAACCTTTTCCTCAGATGTTCATATTTACCGTGATGTCTCCAGAATTTACTAAGTATTACT
Organism: Enteromius fasciolatus; assembly: GCA_032361145.1. Lineage (NCBI taxonomy): Eukaryota > Metazoa > Chordata > Actinopteri > Cypriniformes > Cyprinidae > Enteromius > Enteromius fasciolatus. The sequence continues at coordinate 1,331,295 of JAUMHR010000031.1, forward strand.
AATTAAAAAGGCTTTTTCTGGTAGTTGTTTTACTGAGACCGACCCTCTCCTCCTTCTCACACGTGGACGAGCGCGACCGGAACCCAGATGCGATCTCTCCGCCGCGCGCCCTTTCTCCCGCTCCGCGCGCGCTCACGCTTGCTCGCACTCACGGCTCACGAGAGCGGAGAAATCAAAACACTTTAACCATCTAACGTTACACGGAGATGAACTGAGAAACAACCGAGAAACCATCACGACTCAAGGCACGACTGTCCAGCATCAAGACCTCGCGGCATTTGTCTTTCTGTGGAAGCGAAAGGAGCGGGACGAACGACAGTTTTCGCGTTATAAACGCCAGAGTTTGTGCGTTTCACTGAACGCTGTGATATTTCCCTCAAGAAGTTTGTAAAACAAGTTTGGACCGGATTCTGTTTGGAGTTGGACGCTATTTAACGTTAACTCTAGTTCACATCCCGCTTGGTGCTCGAGCGCTTGTGAGGAGCTTTCTACTGAAGACTAAAACATGGATATATTCTTTATTTTAACGGCAAAACTTTGACAAACCGTCCGAAATTGCGTGTATCGGCTGCTTTGCAGTCTTTTCCAACGTTTATTGTTAAGGAACTAATCTATTGTAGTCCCGAGAGACACATTTTTTGCTGTGACAGGACGCGTTAACAGAGCCGAATATGTCAGTCCATGATGAAGAAGAGGAAACTCATCTGATTCTCTGAGGGGAAACGCATTTAAATAATATTTTAATACCATAGTGCACGATATGTCTGGGTTCTCATTTAATTTAACTTAGTAATGGGATTATTTCGTTATACAAAGTCCTGTATAGCTCTGTAGTGGATAGCTGTATTTAATTCAGTAAAAAAGTTGTTAAGGGTATATCTTTGTGAAGATCGCTCTCGCGCAGTTGACCTTAGGCACTTTAGTGCCCTTTGGACTAAAGAGGAACTGGGATAATTTGACATCAGCATTTTTTCTGGTACGGGCGGTAGGCTGCCAGACACATCGTTTCATTTTTGCCAGTATTCTGCATCATTTCTGTCAATATGGAGGAGTGGAGACAGTGCGGCCGCTGGTTGATAGACTGTAAGGTTTTGCCCCCCAACCACCGGGTCGTTTGGCCCTCAGCGGTGGTGTTTGACCTGGCCCAGGCGCTCAGAGATGGGGTGCTCCTGTGCCAGATGCTGCACAATCTGTCTCCTGGATCCGTGGACCTAAAGCAGATCAACTTCCGGCCTCAGATGTCACAGGTGAGTTAATGTGCACGACTGTGCTTTTAATGTTTGTATTTTAAGGCTTGTCACATATGCAGGAATGATTGATGATGGCATTGACGGCCGGAGATTGTGCAGTGTTGTTCTAATAGGTTGCCACTCCGGTCCGTATCAACAGGGGTCGTTGTCGAGCATTAATGGCTGAGCACTTACAAATAGAACTGTCATAATCGATTAATCGAAAGTGTTATCTGATATAAACCTTTTGAAGTTTTATAGAGACGTTCTCATTGTGTAAGATGTTGAAATCATTCTCCTGAAAGCTTATAGGGTCTCACAAACATCAAACAGCTGAATGCAAAGCACACAGGTGTCTTTTTAACTTTCCTTTGATAAAAGCATGTATGTATACATCGTTTCGTGTTACTGTGCCTGCTGCATAGAGTTTGTATAAGCCTGATCATCTGAAAGTAAGTATATGAGGTTGTGCGGGGTCTAAAGGTGAGTGTAAAGAAAGGGCTAAGGCTCTTATCTCTGTAAACATAAACCAGGAAAAGCAGCAAGTTCTTTGTGGGTTTCAGGAATGTGGCTTTCAGCCAGTGCTCTTTGTGAAGGAATTTGTGGCAAAGGCAGTTCCTACCCGTAAATATGACGTGGCTGAGAAGCATGATGTATCCATTTGTAAGTGCTGACTGTTTTGAGAGGGTTTAAACACATGTGACTGCACGTCTTGTCAGTGTCTAATTAAACCTTTATGTAGTCTACATAACTGCATTAAATCTGCATTATCCACTCTTAAAAACACGTAAATAAGGAGAATTATTGCAGTGCTTTGCAGATTAATGCGTAGTTGACAAATACTTTTGAATGTTTGGCATGCTCCTGACATGCAGTATGACAGGAAATGTGACATGTCATGCAGTATAACAAGTTCTGCTTGTTCTAAAACTATCTGAAACCTCATATTGTAAATGATTTGATTATTTTTTTTCTTCTTCTTTAATTTCTGCTTTATGATGCTTGTCTGTAGTTTGTAGTGCGGCTGGAAATTGTGTGATTGTAACTGAATTATACTACTACTACTACTATTACTGCTAATTCTAGTAATTATGACAATTATTATTATTTTTTTTTTCATAAAATATTAATGTTACAATATTTTCACTTATAATTTTGATCATTTTATGAGGGCTCATCATAAAACAATTGGGAAGATGGATGGCGATATTTGACTCAAACTTAAAATATGTTTGCAGGGGAGTAGCATTTGCTGTGAGTCGACCTGATATACTGAAAACACCAGATCAAGAGCTAATCGCGTGTAAATGAACACAGTGCTGCGCTTCACTCTGAAACATAGAGCACATAGGCCTATATTTATTTAATTAAATTATTGACTTTGTGATTTGATAATTGCACTAAGGGGTTATTCACACAGAACATGTTTTTGATTTGAAAAGAGCAAGATGCATGCAGTGAAATAAGGAAAATGCAAAATGCTTTCACAGCAAACTTGGACCAGATAACACCAAAGTGTTTTATGGCCTTTTTTTACCGACCATGGTGTGATTTATACCTGTACAGATGTTGTCATGTGACTGTATAGCTGTTTCACCCAGCACTTACAGGCTTTTGTTTTAGCTGTTATTTCTGAGGCAGTCATAGGGACCTTTGATCCTCCTACAACAGTAGCTTCCTCAGCGTGCAAGGGTTTTGTGTGGTATTACGTTGTGACAAATTGGTTGAAAGGGAGATCTGGCAGCACAATGGAAGCTGTGATTTATACTCCGCAAAGGTCACTGTGTGCTTTGATACACAGTGGTTGTTAATTTACTACCTCCATTAAATCAGGATGAAGTGATTATGTGGGCTGTTTGTGGTGGATGTTCATCGATACTGAAGCGTCTGTTCTGCATGCTTCACATGTACCTTGTTTTAGTCCAGTAGGCCTTTTTAATAATCACATTCTTGTGTTCGAGCCTGCTGATTGGCAGTCATTTACAACACCGGCAAAGTCAGGATGTACAGCCTCAGGTGTTAACAAGACAAGTCTTTCTGAAAATAATTTGTGGGCAAATGCTTAAGCATTGTGCAAAGAATGCTGTAACAACGAGTAACTCAAAGCCCACGTGCACGTATACTGTTGGTATTAGCCACACAGAGATGCTTTTCCTCTCTCAGATAATAATTGCTTACATCATGTCCATGAATGTTTTATTTGTCTGTGGAGTACAAGGGATTTGCTCCTTTTTCAGTGGATCACGGGCTCTTCAAATCATGTGTTTTTTTTGAGTAGATGAGTTCTGGTGTCCGACTGAAAGGTTGTTTTAATAAAGTAGAAATTCTGTCATATTTTTTGTTGTTGTTGTTACCATTCATGTTGTTCCAAACATCTATGAGCTTTTTTTTGGTTTGTTTCTTTCTGCAGCAACCCAGAAAAAACTGTAATAAAAATAGATGTGAAGCTACAAATTAGAACAAGCTATTGTGTGAGAGACAGACCCTAGTCACATCCAAATCAAACTTCAACTTGCAAAATAGCATGTCACATTCAATTATGACACTCCAGCTACCCGTTTGGCCTTCAATGCCAGCGCATAATCTCTACAAACAGTCGCTGTATGAAAAGAGCTGAATGACATAAAGATGATTAAATAATAAACCAGTAGTCAGTTTTGGGTAAATTATTACTTTAAAATGATTGTGCAGTATTTAAAAAGGAACATTACATAGGTATTATGTG
>JAUMHR010000031.1:1341500-1357954 GCA_032361145.1 Enteromius fasciolatus
GTTTTTATAACTGAATTCTGCAATTTCATTGATGTTTTCTGCATTGTGGAAATCGCAGGACGTTTGCAAGCAAGTGTTTGAAATTGAATACTACTACTTACCGCATTATAGTTCACAGTATTTAAACTGTATGTTGCTTACGTAAAAAAGTAAATATGCAAAACAAAATGCATTACAATAAATATTTGGTAACACTTAATAATACCTGCACACTATGAATCATTAGTTAAGTATTAGTAAATAGTCAATTCATCTTTTTATAAAACATTGTTCCAACATTAATAAACATTAGTAAGCGATGTTAGATGAGTGATGTTATTGAGTGCATTGCATTACAGAATATTCTGTGAAATGTTTTGGAAAGTCTTGTAATCACAGTATGCAGTTCTAGAGTATTGTGCATACACAAAATATTTGTACTGACAACAACATACTTTAGAAATGAGCAATAGTATTATAACATACTGAACACGTCCACCATCAAATTCATACAAAAACAAGTCATTGAGTTTCATGGCATTTTATTATACAAGTTTTTGTAAATGCCTAGTGCACATTTCTGCAGGTGCAACACCTTAAAATAGTATGAGAATGAGATGAGCAGTTCTTGTTTTAGTCTAAGAGACTAGCGTTTCCATCTTCAGTCATGTTTTGCCTTGTCCTTTTTCCTGGGGAGATTTCACTGCGGACTCTCTGGGTTATACATTCATTATTCAGAAACTGCAGCACAATGTAGTTCAGTGCCTTCATTTTATGACAAAATTATAAAGGTTTTGTTTTGGACAGAAAGCACTCATCAGGGAGGCTGAAGATTTAGACTTGGTGTATTTCTCCAAGTAAGAACAAAAGCATTTTATTTCCCTCCTTTTATTAGTGCTGGATAGCACCCAGTGGAGTATATTCCTGGTGAGTTTCTTCTGTACTACGTATCATCACACCAATCTTTTCCCCATAAAGATTCTCTGTGCCGAACAAGATTTGTTTTCATTTCGTAGGATTAGGTTGTCTTCGCGGTGTTTCTCAGCCCCCTATTATGTTACACCAAGTCCTTTTTTTATATATGGATAATATTCAGCTGTTGTTATCCAAAGGAAGAGTTTGACACCCACATAAAGAGTCTATAAAATAATATAAATAATAAGTCTCTTGTCTTCTTTCTGCAGCTGGACTGAATTACAGTTAAGGTGTTTGATTTCTGTGCTTTTATGTTTTCACACCACAGAGTTGTTCATATAAACGGAAAGGAGTTTTGATCAGTGGACTGGAATGCAAATTTTGCAAATGCTGAGTGAAAATACTGCCTCCTGATTTGCTTGTAACAGCTCCGTTTGTGTGTCTTCCTGTGCGTGTTGTTTTTAAGAAATACGGTAGGCTACTTTAAGCGAAATATAGCATTTGAGTTTGTCCTTTTTGCGTTTGTTGCTTTGTTTGCCCTGTCTTAACTACTTCGATGTCAGACAAATCTGCTTTGCTAAGGGAACTAATATGATTTTCCAACCTTGATCCATTAGTTCTGTTGAGCGAATGTAAACATTTGTGTTTGTATGTGATTGTCCTTGTCCCTCCGTCCGGTTTCATTTCACTGTTCTGGTCAGATTTCACACTATCATCTTTTCTTCTGTGACCTTGGGCATTGAGCGTTGCTAGAGTCTGGAATAGCATTTAGCCCGACCAGTACTTCCAGACAGACTCCCGAGATGATGAACTGTGGAGCCTGGGCACATTAATCTTCCTCCCAATGCTTCATCTTTCTGCTAGACCTTACCCAGGCCTGCTGCTGCATGGCATTACAAGCAGACACACTTGGCTAAACCAACATACGTCACCCTTATCCTGTATACCTCAGCTCATCCAGATCACTTCTGCAGAGCTCTCCTGATGATTCGCCACATTGTGATCCGTTACTTTCATACAATGCCCTCTGGGGTTCAGTGAGTCTAATATGCAAAAGAATGTGCAAGTATATAGACTAAAACGGTACATATTTGATTGTTTTATTACTACTTTGATGTGTTATTATGCATTTATAATCAGCGTTTCTGCATGTCATCTTGGATTAAATATTTCTCTGAGCAGTACAAAAAAGACACGTAATATTGTTTTATGCGGTCATATAAGGCAGAGTAATTACACTGTCCTGTAACCTGTGTTGACTTAAAATGCTGCTTTGATAGGCAACCCCATTGTGCTTTGGAACGGTGCAATTGTGGCTGCCTAACAGTACATAAAATTATATCCATCATAGCTCAGGGAGTCATCAGCAGTGGCGTAATATGATGGTTTCCCTTTATTCAAATACATTTTCCTGCATTTGTATGCACGTTATTGCGCACATGGAAATGAGGATTCGACATTCTCCAACACTAATGTCACTTTGTGCCACTGCTTCACAGGGCCGTTTGCCATATCTCACCGATGTTTGATGTGTTTGTTTAAATGTCAAGCACAAATGCCATGATGAGGTGGGACTATTGACCGCTTTACTGTTGCCTTGTTTCCATGCAAAAGCCAAAATTAGGCCTTAAATCTAACCCAGACGTCCCGTTTGAGCTTAAAAAGGAGCATTTTGATTAACTTTTGCTGCTTGAATTAGTCTGTAATCAACAGAACCTTTACAGGTCATTTAGCATCACCTGTGCTTATATCCAGGAGAAAAAAAGGAAAAGCATCCATATTCAAATCCCTCCTCACCTGGTTTAATGAAATTCATTTGGCCTGTGATGCATATCTCTCTAGCGAGGCCTCCTATTAAGAGTTCATTTCCCTACTGTGTGCATGCCCTTATTAATGGCTAGAATGAATCTAGTCCCTAGGCTAGAATTAGTCTTGTCGGTTCATTAAATCAGTGTGTTCTTTGTTAGCACGCCATTTTTTGACTGATTATGGTCTTGTGTTTTATTTTGTGTATAGGCAGGCATGCCTGATACCATACAGACGGCTTTGTCTGCAGGGCAGTGGTACTTTCAGGGTTGTGGTTGTCTCCCAGTGTCATGGCAAGTTAATGTAATGGAGTGGGCATATTGTCTGGCCACTCGGACACACAGACTCAATGCAAGCTGACATCCAGATGTTAGAAATGCCTGACCCCCAAACCTTGCTGACACCCCTGTCTCTTTTCCCTTGCACTTTCAGTAATTAGACATAGCCAGGTCAGACTGAACCTGCAAGGCTTTCACAGATTTAGGACAAAATGTGTGGAAGTTCTGTGTTGTTTTATAGTAATGTGTTAAACAAATCAGAGAGTTCTAGACCTATTGATAGCTGAAAGCATAATCAATTCAAACAAAGTATTTCAAAAATGAGAACTTTTCAGGAATTAGGGACATTCTAAGTCTGTAGAGCTTTCTGTGCATTGCATTATTTCACATTAGGGCCAAAGTCTTTATTAGTGTGAGCTAGAAGAGTGGGAACATCAGTTTTTTTTACAGATCTGTATGCTGATCATTTGAAAGCATACTTATTAAAAAAATGTGCTGAGACAATTTTCATCAGGCATCGCAATGCACATCAAATGAAGCCCTTACTTGAAAGAAAACAACTTTGCTTGTGCCGGTAGCTTTAATAGCTTAATGTGCAAGTGTTTTTTTAGATGCTGTCCTTGTTAACTTTGTTGAATGAACGCTTAAGGTATTTGCAGGATTTGGTCTGTTTCTGTGTGCTGCTTGAAAGCAAGTTTAGCCAAGATAATTAGGTAAGTTAATTTGTTACACTTTAATGGAAATGAACGTAATCCAGGATCTCCTTAGAATAAAAAAGACAAACAATGGTGGGAAAAAGATATCTTTTAGTACAGTTTTAACCTTGAAAATCCTAATTAGAACAATGTCCACAGGGCTCTTTTGAGAAAACATATGAAACATTACAACACATCTAAACAGAAGATGAAGACAAAAATATTTTCACTTTTTTTTTTTTTCTCTTTCTTTCTTTTTTTCTGCCATTATTGCATTTCATGGCCTTGGGGAGAATGGTAATGAAGAGATTAAAATGAATGTTTCAACAAAGCATTTAATAGGAAGCTGGAAAGGTTTGCTCTTGGTTTCCCTGTGAGCTGATAAACTGGCCCATGACAATCTCTGATGTTCCTTCAAGTTACTTTGTCAAAGTTAGCTCCTTCCAGTCAGCTAGTTAGATTTTAAGACCTGCAGCATATGATCACAGTGAATCACATTCCCTGAAGACAACTCTGTTTTAAACACACCTGGTTTATTAATCGCAGAAAGTTATCAGTTTGACTAAGAGTCCAGAGTTTTCTGTGAGTGAGTAAATGAGTGAGTAAGAGAGACAGTTAGGGGAAGAACAAACAGGTTTACATGACTTTGCTCTTCACTTTATGGCACAACCTTATGAATAATTCATTGAGCCAAAAATCATCACAGCAGCACATGCCTCTGTCCCCAATATTAAGCACAAACATGTGCTTATACACCTGCCAGACAAACATCCCTCAGGTTTAACTAAAGTCTCATTGTTGAGGTGTTGGGAAGAACCCAGAAGTGAAAGTGTAGGCTAATTACAATTTCCCATGTTTATATGTGACTTGCTCAGGTAGAGAAGTGAGACTTTAAAAAAGAAAGGAAAGAATTACTGAAATGAAAATGAACAAGAAAGTATGGTTTGATCAAATATGAGATTAAATTATGCTTAAAAGCTCTGATTGGTACTTTAGCATGTATTTAGATTCAAGTAAACTAAATCATTATCACTCATCTTGCATTTAAAGGAACTCTGATTAGCTAGTGTTTTGACCGCGCACACAAGTCTGTTTGCATTTGCACAAGGGATTGAGGTTTTCATTTGGTGAGTATTAAACCCATCTGTTAGTCTATGTATCCCTCAGGAAGCATCAGTGCTCTGTCTTGTTCATTGTTTTGTGTGTTTTCCAGTCATTAAAAACCATGTTAAGCAGCAAAGAGCCTTATTAGATTAGTGCTGGAGGCACACAAGAAAACATGCATTAAAACAGCCTCCATCCAGTGAAGCCAGAGCAGACTCTTACTCTTCATCATCGCCATCCTCATCTAATTTAAAACTATGCTACATGTGCATAAGTCCTTGGAGATTTACAAGTTGTATTACTAAAGTGCAAGGTGAAGTCATGTTCTTGTACTGTAAGCTTATTAACCCTTAAGGATCTTTGACATGAGCTGTGCTTCAATGCACATCTTTGTCTCTTAAAAACATTGCAGATAGCATCACAGAAGTGTTTTTCTACAAGCCTTCTTGGTGGAAAAAAACTGGTACTTCATGTGTACAACATATGATATCCTTATTTATTATGCATATGTGTTTATTCTGTTTCGCTGTTTCTGTCTTTATGAATCAGAAGTGTGCACACCAATGCAGATGTTGGTACACACAGGATCTCTGTCACATATTGTTCATGTTGCATTGGATATGCAAATTGTTTGATCTTACATACGTTTATCTTTTTGGCATAGAAAGATTTTCAAGGCTGTACACAATATAGAGTAATCCTTTAGATGAACATAAGTAATTTCACTAACTTTCAACTTGCCATGCTGAGACCGTTTTGGTTGGTTGTCTAGTAATGACTGATGGCCTCTATACAGAGAATTTTGATTGGTTGCTGCTAAAGGGGAGGAATGTTAGGAGGCTGATCATACAGTAATTATGGTGAGGGATTGATCGGGAACTGTCAGTTTGGCGGATGGGTTGCTGAACATAAGACCCTAAAAATATCTATTACATTATTTATGAGTTGGCGATGATTCAGCACAAAGCACTGCTTCCAGCTTGAATGATTTGCTTTCAAAGAATGAGGAATTATGTCAAATTGACTCCTCCTTCAGATCGAACTGTCTATGTCTCTATGTTGTCAAATACTTTTGCTCAGACAGAGAGCTCAGAGTGGTACTCTGGTATGTTTAGGCTGGGAGGTTTTGTATTGCATGATTTCTCTGCATCCTTTCCAAGACAACAGCTTATGTAAAGTCTCTTTTTCTTTCTGTGATACAGTCCCTTCCCTACAAAAATCTTCACATTTCTTAAATCTTGCCTAACAAGCCAGGCCCTCATTCCTGACTCACGATGACTGAGCTTTAAAACACATTTAGAAAGCCTAACTGTTCTTCAAAGACTTATAAATGGCCGTAGAATTGAGGACCAGGGCTAATAACGAGAGGAAAGGTGGCTATTCCCTGCTCTTCTCAACAGTTTCTCCCTCATTATGAAACAAATAATTTGCCACCGACTGCCATGCTGGCCCGGATCTCTAACTTTTATATTAGCTTATATATTCTATTAAGCGCAATAAATTATGGATCCCCGCAATCCCTGGCTTTTGCGGAACTGACTGTTAGCGCTTTCCCCTCTCTCTTCACTGCCGGCTCAGACATTAATGGATATGGAAAGCTTTGCACCAGGTCCTGTTAATGGTCCAGCACTCCTAATTTAAGGCTAAAAATACTCAGAGATATGGAGAGAAGGAAATTGGAGGGGGAAGGCAGGGTGGAGAACAGTGGACAGCAGGACTCTGGTTCAGGGCAGTTGTTGCAAAGAACTAACAGCTGAGCCCAATAGAAGATTTGAGTCCACTGGGAGGGAAGGAAGTGCACTGATTGGGATGATTGCCAAGAATTCATGTGTCTACATTGTGCATGAAATACAGGATGTTAAAAGGTTTATTCTATTTAATACAGGGGAAGGTACTTTTTTCTTGTTGTTTTGTTTTTAATCTGTGCCCTAAACTGGAGAACGCAATCCTTATAGACAATCCCAATCTGTCCCTGTATCTCTGGATTAAAAATGATCTGTCAGTGTATGACCTTTAAGCATTTTCAGAGCATCTTTTGAAGGGCAATAAGGAGGCTCTTTACAGTAAGGATGACTCACTGGATAGTGATCATTTTTGTGTTTTATGTCCTGTTACAAAATGAGTGTTGTTGCAAGATGTGCTCAGTGTTAACCCCAGGTTTTTGTGGGATTTGTGATGGCAGGTGATGTCATTTGCATATGCATGATGTCATTGCATTCAGACGAGTTTTGACACTTCACATCTGTTCTACTCTGAGCTGTCACATACAGATTAATGCCCGATAAAGCTATTCACATTATATTTTTTTGTTATATATAAAACAAGTATAGTAAACATGACCCATTAATGCTCTGTTAACCGGAATCACTCTCACTATGCTCCTTAAATTCGGATTTATATTTGTGACATCAGCTAATAAAATCAATATGCATCTGGTTTTGGCTTTATTACTGTTTTGTCTTATTCAGCGCACTGCCTGCATCTGACTAACAAAGTAGCATATTAACACATGAATTATGTTGTTTTGTACTCATTTATTACTGACAAGTCTGCTGCGTTACAGCCAACTGAAAGCGCTGTTTCTCTATTTAGAAAAATTCAATTCATTGTCATTTTCACACCTTGTAACATGTTTGTATTTCAAATCTAAATATGTAATATCTTTTGCTGACAAACATTCTGAATGTTATCTCATGTACTGGACATGGTTTCACACACACACACACACACACACACACAGCATATTAGTATATTAATACAGTGAAACAGTTACCCATTGCTGGAAAAGCTTATTGTTTTTTGCGGCACTAAGATGGAAGCCCGATCGGTAAGCATTATTCAGAATCCATTACTGCTTCCATCTCCTCTCTATTAATGCCTATTGTCTCTGGCTTATATGGCATTTGCATGCAACTTTAGACTAACATATCTTATTCTGCAGTGGTTTGATGAATAGTTCTACTTGGCAGTTTGGACCTGTGTTTGCTGGTGAAGTGCTTAGGTGAGCAGTCTTTGGTCATATACTATTCTGCATTTACTATTAACATGATGTAAGTGTGGTGCACTTTAAGTTTCTTAGTTACAAAGGCTGTCAAAAAAGACTCTTGGGATGGGGGAAATCTGTTGGCAGTTTAGGATTAAACAGAAAACCCCTCCCCCTGCCAGTTTTAATCTCATCAATGCCTTGTATTGATGTAGGTCTCTGAGGGAAAGAACCAGACTGCCCCTCTGGGTGTGGTATAAAGCAACGGATGTATAGGACATTGCTGCTTGTTACTAATTTGAGACCGTAATAGCGTTTAAGATTTGGATTTACGTCAGAGATCAGTTTAGAATAAAGTCTTCAGTCATGCTCGGCTGCCACATGCAGAAGCTATTATTTAAAAACCTATAGAATTGCTTCTCACTTCCACCCAACAGATTCAGACACTTAGTTCTGCACATTGTTAGTGGTTATGTTGTCTTCTGCTTCCCATGCTGATCTTTAGTTCCGGATCCTTGCTGCAGGTTTAGCTCTGCGTATTAATTGCTTTGAGATTAATGACTGTAAACACTATTGACTTTAGACAAGATAAGCTGTCATATGAACTGTTGCATGTGGGTCACATATACATAAGACATGCTTGTGTAACATTGAATGCCATTAAAAACAGTTGAACACATTTTAGTTAATGTGGTAATAGAAGTATATATGGGGCTAGGTGACATTAAAATGCAGGATTTCGCAAATATGGCATCTAGGCTGTGTGTTTAAAACTAGTGTTACATTGCTGACTGACCTCTTTTGTGTAACTCTTTGTTTTCATGAATAAGCTCAAACTTGTGTCGGCTAAGCTGTTATTTTTATAGATGCAAATGCAACGAGTGTGCATTCTTACCATTGGTCTAAAAAAAGCTTGATTAGCTTGGTATGTAATGCGGTTTGAAAAGCCCTGTTTTACCTATGCACATACTCCCCAGTCTGCAGTCTGTCAAAAACACGTCCTATTACTGACATGTCACACATCAGTTTCTAAATTTAAAATATATAGCATGGTAATGCACCTGTGAAGCAAAACTACATGTTGCATTTGCTGCTGTAAAATAACATTCTCGGTCTAAATAAGATAGATGCCGTAAAGGTTTAGAGAAACGCTGATAGAAGTTTGATGGCTGGCCTTCAGAAGAATCTCATGCATTCTTTGTACCCTGCCGGTGTGCTGTAGTATTCTCCCAGGCATCAATATTGGATGAGGAGCAAGTGTAATGTGTGTTTAATGACCAGGGTAGGGTAAAAAGTAAGTTGAGTCTGCAAAAAATCAAGTTTAGGCCTGAAACAACTCAAAATACTACTTCTAGAGTCAATCAATGGACTATTGATCATGAAGTGACTGGCTCTAGTCCTAGAGTCTTTGGGTGAGTTATTGATATCAGATTCCAAGCAGAACATTCCAGCTGTGTTTAAAACGATCCTTTAATTGTTGGTTGAATAATTAAGTGGTCTGGTGGTTAGCCTCTCCTCTGTTACTTTTGCATTTAATTCCTGGTGTGTTTGAGACTCGCCGTTGATTGTGAAAGCACTTTGCTAGTATGTGTTTAATGCTGACTCAAACCTTAGAGTGGGTGCAGTTGAGTCATTGCCCTCCTGCTGGGAGGATTTGGAATGTTCTAAGAGCTTATTAAAGTTATCCGTAATATTTCTGTCAAGGGTTTTAAGCTACTAATAGACATTAAGATTTTTTTTTTAAATGTGTCTGAACAAAACAGCTTAATTTAACGCCAAGACTGAGGGCCTTGTCACCTTTCTGTTAGCGCTCTGACACGTTCGTAAGGCAGGGGCTGTTGTAGGACTGATGGGGGGCTCTTTGTTTGACCACAGTGACTCATTTCCTCCCACGCTTTACACATATAGATACCTGCATTAGAAACCAGACTATCTGAAAGAGAGAGAGATGGGAAAGGAAAGGAGAGAGAGGAGGTAAAAATTGTGAGAGTGTCACGGCCATGCACACAGCAATTTAAATTTTAATTGCCTAGATTTATCTTCCCAGCGCAGTGTGACGGACTGATAACTTGAGCTGATAAGTCTCAAACTGTTTGTAAAGCGCTGCCACCAGTCAGATACGTGAGCTCAGAGGAGGAGGAAAGCACATATTGTTACCGTGCTCTGCTTGCAACCCGCAGCAACTGTAAACGACTCCCAAACCTGCTGTCTGTGAAGCTTATAACTGTACATTACTAAACTTTACAAATATAAATATCTTGCGTAGCTTTTCAAGGAAACTTTGCATTGTAGATTATTCCGTATGCTACTTGAACTTTCTCATGTTTAGACAGAAGGGCTTTGTTTTTTCAGCAGTGACATAAAGTACAAGGTTCTATTATTTTTTACGTATAGCCTAATTTATTATCTACCTAGGAGAGTGTTTTTCTGTCAAACTGCCTTATTATTGGCGAAAATTATGATATCTCATTTGTGACCTACATAAACCTCACAGCTCACGCTGCAGATTTATTAAAGATTAAAATGGCCAAGTTTTAAAGTGTACTCGAAGTCTCCTGGCTTAAATGGCTGCGCCTGTCAACTTCATGGTTGCAGAGCTAATATTTTAGTTGTCCGCTCCTTACTGTCTGCATGTTTCCCATGGACACATTGACTACTCTGGACTGCTATCGGTTTAGCACTGTGATAAGCTGAAATGAATATTAAGTGTGACAAAGCACTATCCAGTGCATTCACTCTCCTCTCCTTGCTCGTCTTGTGATAGCCGTCACTAGATTTCATTCTTTCTTTCACTCACTCCTTCACCCTCCGCCTGCCAGTCAATACATCAGTACAGGATACAGAATAGATTAGAAGTCAAGGCTGTTCTCCCACACATTATTTTTTTATTCACAAAGCTTCACTCAGCAGGCACTGAACCTCGCACGACTCTAATGAGAAAACCACAACGCAACCTCCTGAACACATGCTTCTAAAATGCTAATTGAACTGTACACTTTGGGATGCAACCTGGAATACACAAAATTTCCCCTTTCCTTTTCCCGTAGTGTTGCACATCAGCCATCGCCTCCTTCAGATCCCAGCATGTTCCCTCCCTGCCTCATTAGTGCAATATTCCCCGGCATGAGTGATGATGATGAATAGTTACAGTGAGATTTAGTGTTTACCACCCCCCTTTTCATTTTTCTTTGGCTTGCCACACGAATGGCAATTAATCTAGAAAAATGTACTTAATTAACCAGTACAATAAGAGCTTAACTATCTGTTATTGGACGGTAAATGAAGCATGCTCAGATGCCAAAAACCCAACAATAACTGACTACTGCATCAAATATCTTCCCCCTATGCTCATGGGAAGCATAGATATGGGTGGGAAATGATATTTAATTATAGAAGCCTTCCCATTCTGCTCCTGATTGCAGCTTTTTGGATGGTTAATATGTTATATAACAGTAGGGTGCCTTTGTGTGATTATTCAGATCACTATGAGTAATAAATAGATTGAGAGGAATGTTTTCCACTTGTCAGACTCTAATTAGATAGTTGTGTCAAGTATTTGTTGTCTGTGTCTTTATACTTGCATGTAACCACATTAGTTCTGACCCCAGCTGACGGCACAGACTGTGAGGCAAATGGTTTTTCTTCTCGATTAGTCTTTGCTCTGCAAAACATGTTGTTCGGTCATTTAAAGAACTAATTTTACTGCATTATTACAATTACTAATGTTAACATAGAATATATTTAGAATTCAATCCCACATAAGGCCGTAAAACCAGTGTTATTATTGCAGGTTTTTCTCTAATGGAAGGAAATATGTTCTTTTTTGTGTGTTCACATACGGCACCTTTACGAATTGATCGATGTACAGACAGACGGATGGATTGATGGGCATTCTGCTTGCAGCAGAGTCCACATAATTATCTCTCTATATTAATGCCTCTATAATACAGCCTCTGCTGCCGCTCATGTCTCTTTGAAATGCAGACCAGCAAAAAGTCACTTGGATAGCCTTTGAAATGGTATACAGCTTTGCTGAAAGTCACTTACTGTATTATTCATGTCCTGTAAATGTCAGGACACTTCAGAGGGGTTGTCACCTAGCCATGCCATGGATTTGAGTTGAATCCCATACGGACCTGTTTCAAGTGTGTGTAGCGTTGAGATTTGAGTAAGCAGTGCAAGGTGTCGATTGGTTGTTGGAATAAGAGTTTGCCAGGAGCTTGTGGAATAGTTTCATTTGATGGACTTTTGGTGCTCATATACAGTAAGTCAGCAAGGTGCCAGGATGAAGACTGTTTGTCTTCATCCTGATCTTTTCTCTTGCATGGAAGCGAAGGAAAGTATGAAAACGCTGCACATTTTGTTCTGAGTAGGAAATAGAGCTTTTTTGATTGTCTTAGTGTAAAGATAAATTATATAAAAATGCTAAAAGAAAAAAACCCTCCCTTTGTGA
Organism: Enteromius fasciolatus; assembly: GCA_032361145.1. NCBI lineage: Eukaryota > Metazoa > Chordata > Actinopteri > Cypriniformes > Cyprinidae > Enteromius > Enteromius fasciolatus. Next base: position 1,353,714 of record JAUMHR010000031.1, read on the forward strand.
CTTGTTTTGTGCTAGGCTCAGATGATGTCATCAGTTGGGGACAGCCATGAAAAATCCCAGCCCTTTGTTTGATAAAGGCTTAGTGAGCAGTGTCTTATTACCGTGGTGACATGTGGTAAATCATCAGGTGTTTTGTGAGTCATGCAACATGCAGATAAATATCACACTGCTCATATTTATATTTCGACTCAGAGGAAAGACTGCAAACCAGTGGAGGTGAGTTTTCCAACTCAGCCCAGAGTATTTATAGGCTCTCCCGGGGCATTCCCACATACACTGCAATAAAACAGGTCAATTATATGATGAGCGATTCCAGTTCCTTTCACTTGCTAGATGGCAGGGAGAGAAACCTTTTTTTTGTTTTATAATTTAAAGGGAAACAAAACTGTATTTGCTGTCAGCTATATTGTTTGGTCTTAAATGGATGGGGTTTCCTTGCAATAGGAATACCTCAGGGCGTGAATCCTTTATAGTTTATTGTCAATCCTGAAGGGTGAGTAATGGCTGCGACCCAAAGAAAATAGATATAGAGGTATAAGAGATTAGATCATCCTAGACTCTGGATAATGCTGCACCATGCAGTGATTTTATTGGCGGCGGCATGTGTTTGCTTTGTTGGAGGAATCTCCACAAGTTCAGGCTGGAATAATATAGGAAGAGGTCTGTGGATTGTTGGGATTCTTAATGTCCTCTTTGTTCAAATTTCAAAGTGTAGGTGGAAATATGAACAGGATATGCAACATCTCACATGCATGAGCTTATTTATGTACATATTTAAAGATCAGGGCTTTGAATTTCTCTGCAGTAGTGATTGGAGATAATAAACAGGGGCATTTGCTCATACGCTTTTTGTTCATATTGATAAAAAGTTTAATTAGGTTGCAAACCAGCGTGTTATGAGTAGAAGATAAAACATGTTTAAATAGTGTTACATTTCTAGTTATGTTCCAAATAAAGGACATGCTCCCTTGCCCCTAAGAGTTTGTGATGGATTTGAGAGGAAAGAACAGGGGCACACTGTTATCCTACTTTGCGAATCACTGGCACAGTCAAGTCTTTTGTCACACCAGATGAATTTTAGTATAATAGAACCTTTATTTATCACCACATGACCAGAACCTAACACCAAATTTAATGATGTCGCCATGGTGCTGTGAACATATCAAGATAGGAGTGGTCTGAAGTGGGAATGAGTCTGGAGTTATGGTGGGGAGGTGGGATTTTCAGCAAATATATTCTGCCTAAATTTTGGTCTGCTCCTTCCTTTATTGTTTGGCTTCAGAAGACTTTAAATATAACACCCTTTTGCTTGATATGTCACTTTTGGAGCTTGATAGTGTCATTATCCATTTGCTTTCATTGTATTAAAAAACTGTCTGAACATTCTGCCAAATGTCCTCCTTTGTTTTCCACAGAAGAAAGAAAGTCACACAGTTTTGGATGAACAGGAGATTAAATCATGACAGATTTTTCATTTTTGGATGAATTAACCCTTCTAGTACCCCACTGTGTAAGAAACCTGTTTTCTTTAAAATGGCCAAAACTTGTTGTTTGCTGATTTGTTCAGCATTTTGTCTCTTTAGGATCATTCCCAACAATCCCTGAGAGACGGCCTGAAATGCACAAGTTGTGGCATAAAGTAAGCTGAATTTAGGCGATGACAAAAGGCATAAAGAGGAAGCGCTCAGCGGATGTTGAAAACCTGTCTGCTGTTACGAGTTATAGGGTGTGTAGATGGCCTGACATTTCTTTCTTTATATCTTACCTCATAGTACCAGGGGATGGTGTAAGTGTGCCAGTATTCTCCTATTTTCCCCTGTCATCCTCTTACTCTTCCCTTTCTTTTCCTTTCTGGCCTGTAAGGTTCCTCCAGTAGACCTCCATTCCCTGTAATCAAGCTTGTTACCGTAACATGTATTCTCCACTGACCAGTAACAATGTAACCTTGCTTGTGGTCATCTTAAAATGAGTTATCTTAAATTGTATCAGCAGAACTAAAATCCATTCAGCACTGATCACATTTTTTCTCTCTTTTCATCTAAAGCTTGGGTTTGCTTGTTTGGCGCTCAGCTCTGGCTTACTCAGGCTTAGGCAAAGCTTTTTTCCTTCTCTCTTCTTTTTTTACCATCTGCTTTGAAATTAATGGGCATGTTGGAAACTAGGCTAAATCTAGAGTGACATCTTTTTCTTTTTTTCCTCTTCCCCCCCATGCCCTTCCTCTTTCTTCTTTAAAGGCACGTCAGTGTGCTGCGGGCTCTGTCCGTCTAGTGACTGTGTGACTGCTCATTGCAGATAAATTCACACGCACCATCTCAAAGCACAATCCCTTGGACTTAGACTTACCCTGCACGCATGTGCCCTCAGAGCCATCGTAAGATCAACACCGATCCACTTTACCAAGTCTAAAATATTCCTCTCATCTCACTTTGACTTCATGTGTTTTGATACCATGTTGCATGTTTTCCTTTTTTGGCAGGGTGGGGTGTCTATTTTAGGTATGTCATTGTGATTGGATCCAACATGTCCTGTGGTCTGTCGTCTCTGTTGTAGGATCACAACTAAAGGATTTGCACTTCAGTTCAACATTACGTCTCCTAAGGGCTTTGAATCATTAGCATTTCCAACCCTACCATCACAAACTTTCACATTAAAACATTCTCTTTTAGTCTGGCTGCTTGTCCTAATTGAGCTTCTGTGTTAGAAGAGCAAAACACTCTCCTCTCGGGCTCCAGGCTCTCTGTCTGGGTCTGTATGTGTGACTGCAGCTCTGATCCTCCTCACCAGCCCCTGGCTGGATCTGTTGCCTTCTGATGAAAGCACGAGCGCATCCGGTGAGCAGAAGCCAAAGCGAGACTGTGATCCTGACTCTCTCTCCCACCTCCTGCCTTTCTCAAGTGAGATCAGTGATAGGGAGCTCCTTTTTGATCCTGCTAGCTCATGCTCCTCTCTTCCATATCCCCCTGACAAAGCCTTCTCTCTCTCCTACACTCGTTTTCCTTCCAGCGTCAAGCACTTTCAGCTGCAGCATGTGGATTTAGTCCAGACTCGTCGGATTTGCTTGTTATTACTGAAGAATGTCAAAGATGTATCAGGGGTTAATTAAATTAAACTGTGCCTTAATAAAAATGAGTGGAGGAGAGATGATAGTTTTTGTTTTGGCAGTTTTTTAGAAGAGATTTGTTTGTTGTTGTCACGTAGAGAGAAGATAAACCTGCACTGCTGTGAGGTGTCTCAGGTCCGCCCAGCCTATTGTGAAGTCTTTCCCTCGGCTGCTGTTATCTCCTGCTGTTAATTCCAGCAGCTCCTGCCAAAAATCTCTCAAACCAAATTCCACTGCATGTGTAAACAGGAAATGTGCCTTAAACAGGATATTGGGACCCTGAATTTTGAGTGAGGGTAATGTGTTTTTTTTTTATTTTTTTTAATATGCATATCTTAATAATAATAATACTAATATGTTTATTTATAGTTTCTAAAATATATGTATAATACAAATATAATTTTGTGTAATTAGTTATTGGCTTAGAGATGAAATGTAAATAGGTCACGCATGCACTTTTAAAATGGTGTCCACTGAATAAGCCAGAATGACTCAGAAAAGAACGTCCAAGAAAATGCTACAAAGTTGAGCTGCCCACACATATGCCTGGATTCATGCTAGAATGAGTGTTGTTAGGATATGAGCAGAATGTTCTAGATTTGAGAGTTGCATTGAAATATTCATTGGGATCTCTATGAAGATGTTTAAGAAGGATAATCTTAAGTTCAGTGTTTTATGCAATATGAAATTCATTTTCAAAAGGCAACCTATTTTTTTCTCCTTGGCGTGTACTCAATCCAAACCTCCTATACCTTTTCTGTGAAACACAAAAGATTATATTTAGAAGAGTGTCAGAAATGTTCTTTTTGAAATAAAAATTAATGTGGACTAAATTGGGTTTAGTGATATGGCCCAAAAATGGATTATTATTATTTTTTAAATATTAGTCGATATCGCTAATTATCACAATAAATTAAAAATCATTATTTCTTTCATGTTTAAAGGCAGATATTTGCTCCTAAGTGAAAGTGAAATCAGGCCATTATTTGTGACTCTTTATGGTCAGAACTTAACAAAAACTTCACACTTTTGAATACTTTTCACTTTTCCAGTGATTTTCCTTAACAAAATAGATATCTTAATTAGGGTTGGGCGATGTCGACCAATTTGGCATTGTACGATGTCTAATGTGAAACATCGC
>JAUMHR010000031.1:1359440-1370281 GCA_032361145.1 Enteromius fasciolatus
ACTTCAGCAGGATGGCCTGCCAGGAATCAACACCAAGCTGTCTGATCAAAGAAGCAAGCGATCGGGTTTTCATCTTTTATTCAACATTGATCAAGATTGACGAAACACTGGATTCTGTAGTATATGAGGTTCATATTACACTGCCCTAAATAAAACTTAACTTGTTTTTCCTCTCAGTCATATGGCCTCTTGGGAGGCGGGGTCCTTTTGCCATTAAAAGCAGCTACTCAAGACGACTTATTATACTGTCTTCTAAGATAATGGTCGGAAACTGAGAAACAATTTTTATTAAAGGGCTCATATGATGGGATTTTACATTTTCCTTTCTCATTGGAGTGTTATAAGCAGTGCATAGATAAGATCCCTAATTTTTCAAAGAGTAAAGTCTCCAAAAAGTGATATTCTTTATAAAAGTTATGTCCACACCCCCCTAAAAAGGCTTTTTTAAACACGCCTCTACTTTTCTACATCACAGCGTGGGTTTATTGTCATAACACCACCCAAATGTAACACCACCAAGAAAGAAAACGGAACTGTTATTCTCACTTAGTTACTTAGTTTGTTCTTCCAAAAGAGGACACAACTAGAAATCATTGGTTAAGTTGTATTTACACTGTTCCTTTTACATTTGCATGTCTTTATAGTTCCATGTTTAAATTGTGTTTTTGTATTCTTGGCTTAGTTTTGTTTTCATTGTGTTAGTTTCAGTTCATGTCTTCCTTCCTGTTTGCCCTTATTTGGTTTTTCCTGTCATTATGTGATTATTAGTTGATTAGTTTCCACCTGTGTCTCTCCAGCTGCCCTCAGTCATTTAGTTCTTGTGTATAAATCCCCTGTCTTTTGAGTTTGTCTATCAATGTTAATGTTAGGTTGGTTTTTGAATGTCTCTTTGATGTCTTTTCGATACTACTCCGAGTTTTTGATTTCTCTTTATTTAAATACTTTGCTTTATTGAACTCCACGACACTCTCCTTCGCTTTGTACCACACGTAACTGTTCGTTCCAAAACAGTTCAACCCAAATATTCAGATGTTTTCAATGCATATTTTGGAGAACTGATTTCTGTAACTGGAGAGTAGTCTGTCAAAGCTGGCATATCCATGTGTTTCAGGAAAACGAGGCTTAGAGGAGTCACAATAATGTACAGTATGTGGAACAAATGTGTTTTTGGAACATTAAAGTGCCCCTATTATGCCTTTTTAAAGGTTGCTAATATTGCTTTATGAGTCTCGTAAAACAGGTTTACATGTATGCAAGGTCAAAAAACACTTAAGTTTTCTCCAAAAATAGATTTAATTTTACCCCATTTCTAAATGATTTGTAAACGACTCATGTGAAGCAGTTCGCACAATCAGTCTGTTTAAACCCCTACTTTCTGTGGGCCTTCACTGTTGTGATTGGTCAGATGGTGTCAGTCCTTTATGATTGGTAAACCGTGTACAGCGTGTGTCGGAAAACGAAACGCCCATTGCCATAACTGAATGACAGCGCAGGATACACAGTGTCTTCTTGACATGATGTAATCCACATGGAAATTGTACTGTTTGTGGGCGGGCAAGTTGTTCGCGACGTAGAACGTGGGGGGACATTGTGCAAATATGCTACTTTGTGACGTGTACAGTAGCCGTAACAGAACAAGATTTGACTTGCTGACGACTCGTTTAGGCGAATGTGAGCTGAATCTTTTTTTATCGTGCACTGTCGGCATCACAACTTTGCAGATGTTTATGTTCTCATACAGCTACATGACACACTGCATGAAAGATCATATTTAAAAAGGCATAATAGGGACACTTTTAACCACATAAGCACATTGCATTACACCAATATTACAAAATAATGTTCAATTTAGCAACATCATATGACCCCTTTAACCAATTCTCTTGCTTTTTGAAATACCATAACTAAACTATTTTAATTCATTACACTTTTTTCCCACAAGTATTTATTTCTCAAAGCACTTAAATTGATTTTTATAATATGTTTAAATGTTTATGTTTTAATACGAATTTTTCCAGTATTGGCAGTAGAAGAAAAACTTGGTATGTTTTGGGCCAAAGAATTTCAAAGAAGTCTTGCAAATCTAGAATAAGGACTGATTTTTGTCTGTCGCTGTCATCACAGATAACCCATATTTTTAGCTACCATCAACCTGACACGCCCACTCAAACCATTTCATGGTTGTAGAATGATTTTGCAGCTGTAATTGGAGGCTTCTGTCGCTGATGGCACATATGCAGTGGAGTGATGCTTTCTCTTTATGCGTGCCCGTTGGTTATGCATTTTTAAGGCATGTAATAGGCAGCAGGCTGCACAGCATGGGAGGTACAAGATGATGTTTACAGAACACTTGCTCCGTTAAAAATGTTTGGCCGTGCTGCTTTGTATGATTATTTTAAATGAGCATGTCCAATGCTAATGTCACTTTGTGTTGTATAAACAGAAGCATCCATTCCCCAAGTAAAAACACAAGAAACAGTACCTAGGTTATTCAGGATGTCTTTGAGATGTCTTCTGGAAGAAGAATGACAACCTACAATGGGGTCTAAATCACAGATATGAGGAACCACTACCGAAAGAGAGAAATGGACTGCGGAAAATGGATGTGGCTCCCAGCTCCCCGCCCTGGCATCATAAATAACCTCACCATTGATCGGCTGTAGTCTGTGATTCTCCACAGCCCTTCTCTTCACATTCATCAGCCTTGTGTCTGATGTGTTTGCCGGCTACTTAATCCTCCGATTACTCAGTTGGCCTTTGCCCAGTGTCTACAGCTCTACCTCTTTGCTGTTTTTATTTTTAAGTTGGGTACCCAGAATAGAGCGTGTTATGATGCTAATCTGTAATAAATCTAAAGTTATTCGAATGCGGGCAGCCCTGAAGTCAAACAGGGTTTATAAAGCACTGTCTACTTCCTAACATTGCTCCCTTCTCCGATTCAGGGATCAAAGTTCTGGGATTTAAAGTTCTGTAAGATGTTGATACTGTAAAATAACAAGTGCTGAATGTGGAAGAAAAAAAAGTTTTTTCTCTGGCGAGACGGTTACATCTTAGTTTCAGAGTCTCTGTGGGTGATCTGTGTATTTCTACATTGTGAGAATTGGAACTGATTTAAAAATGCTTCTCAGGCAGCAAAATGTGTAGCCTGGCAACAACTAGAGTATATAAGAGAACAAACAGAAACAGGAGTAGCATGCATTTTTTATAAATGCTTGAGACTAAAAAAGGATTTATAATTCTGGAACTTCAGATGGAGGTTTAGCAGAAATGGGGATTCAGGTCAGATTGTGATAATAAAAGATATTGACTTCCTTTGTTTTTGAGTCCCTATCTTCCACCAGATCATACCAGCAGCCATCCATTCATTCTCTTGACTCAGTTGAAGGGAATCTGGACAGATGAGTCCAGATAGTGCTCTGGGGCACTGAAGAGCTCCCATTGTCTTCACACAGTGCTGTACCAGAGCCCTAACAGTGGAAATGTTGATACACAGTTCCCTTTATCTTGCCAGTTTGGGACATTTATTTTGTGAACGCTTCTGAATGTATAGGGTTTGCCATTTTCCATTATCTGTGAAAAGCTAGTTTTTGTTCCTCTATGGAGGATTCCTCTGGTTCAGCTGGAAGAGGATCTTTTCAGAAAGCCTTCCATGGTGAGGGACGTGCCCCTCAGTAGAAGCTTTGTGAATTGTTCAGGTTTTCACTGGGCCGACTTAAAAAGTGTATATTTGTGTGTATATATATATATATATATATAATATTCACCATTATCACAAATTGAAATCTATATTTGTATAAAATTAATCCATGCAGAACAATTTTGAAAGCAGTCTTCGAGAGACAACTCAGCATTTTTCTGCTTTATTTACTTTTCTTTTACATAGCAGATGGGGCTCCTGTGAGGTACATTTGTATTTGATTTGATCACGACTTAGAGGGGTTTCTGTGATAAATTGGGCCTTTTGGATAATCCTATCAGATTATCATTTGCATACCAGCATAAATTATTCATTTAGTGTCTGCCTCTCCAGTCAGGTTTTTCTCCGGAGATTTTTTAACATCTGTGCGACCCTGGAAATCCTGCAGGAGATTTGAGCTAATCAGCCACAGCCTCATCAGCTCTTCAGAGGTGTGTTTGCCTGTGTGTTTACTCTTTTTGCTTTTCATTCCCTCACTCTTTTTTGCTCTGTCTTGACCTACCCTGGGCCCCGCACTCCAGCGGGAGCTTCCTCTCTGTAAGCGAGACAAAGGATCAGAGCGCTTGACAAAATGCCACTGCCATGCCTGTCAATGAGGGCGGTGCCCTCTCAAATCCCCACTCGGCTCAGCATCGACCCTTTGCCAGTTTCTTTTGAAAACATTTTTGCTGCCCTTGCAACATGGATTCCACCCCTTAACATCTTAACCGGTGCTCAGTGGCATCTATTGAAAACTATCCGGCCATTTATGTGGTTTGATGTTTTGACTGTTTGCTCTTATCTTTTATACCTTTTTCCTCCACGCCTCTCTGAAGACTTGCGCTGATTCATACCATAGATACATAGATTCTCTAACGACTGTCTAACTGCATCTCGCCTCAGTCTAGACTCCTGCGCTTCACCCGCTGACTCGCTGTCTGCTTCTGTGCCTGCCTTCTTCCTGACTGACTGTCTTTTTGAGTCGCTGCTTCAAGGCTCAAAGTGCTTGACTGCTTGACAGATTGTTTGACTCTTTGACTTATTCTCTCATGTTTTTGAAGCGAATCATTGGCTGGATTGATCTGTGCTCTTCATGCCCCTATGGGGAGTAATACTCCCTGGCCCTGGTCTCACTTTCTTTTTCTGCTTCTCAGACACAACAATCTTCCCCTAGGACTTCATTGCTTCCTTTAAACTTGTCTTTCTTTTATCTATTTTGATTTATTTTCTGCTCATCCCTTTCTTTTCTTCATGAAAGGTTTAATTTTTGTTGATTTAGCTTATTAGTGGATTCTCTCTCAGTTTGGAAGACACATCCTGCGAGGGCGGTGCACCTGAGGCAGAGAGGGGTAGCCTAGTTCTTTATTCCCTGAGTGTGTACTCGTTCCTGAGGGATGAGAGTGTTAGGGAATGACAGCTCTTTGTTACCTGGTTTCTTCCTCTAGCTGTTTATCCAGAAGCTGTCTTTCCTCCTCCAGTTTGGTTTTTATTGAAAAAAGCAGAATTTGAGTGCTTCTGCAGAATGAGACAGGTGGTGCTCTGATCTTTTCATGTAGTCATCACTAGAATCTTAATGCAAAGAGAGCACGAGCCAGATAAACATAGCCTGGGGTTGAGGTGTACACTATGAGCATTAGATTTGCTCAAACCCCTGCTATGACCCTGCACAGCCAAAAACGATACCTTTGCGCTTCCCATAAGCATTTGAAAGACTAAGGAAAGGCGTGATTAGCATGAAGAAACAGTAGCCTATTCATCTAAGCTGGATACAGCCAAACAGGGTGGAAAATTCATACTTTAAAAGCCAGAGTGTGTTTTTAATGGTTGGTGGGTTCAGTACAGACTTCTGGTCTCAGAGAGAGAGAAAACTGTGGGGAGAGAGAAATTACTGAAGCATCTCTTTTAAGAGACCACTGTCTGCTCTAAAAGCAAGTTTCTGCACACCAATATGTGTCTTAAATGGGGGCAGTTTCTGTATCACCTGGGAATGGAAAATGAGAACAATAAACTTGCCACATTTTTGTTGAGTATGCTATTTTAGTGGTGTTTGCCAAGCACTTTTAACCAGTGGTCTTTTTTCAGACATTTGTATATATTTTATATTCATTAGTTTTAGTTATTTTACTTGATCTAAAACAGCATCTGATTTGAATCAACAAAATGTTATTTTAGTTAACTATAGGTCAAATGTATATTTTATATAATGCTATTTTAGATGCATTTATATAATGAAATATAATTCTTTTGTATGATTATTGTGGTCTTTTTGTCTTGTGATTCTCTTATCTTGACATCATTCTCAGTCATCCTCGGCCAGGCCATCTTTATCTGTTCTGATAAATGAACTGGTTTTCTCTTGTGCGTCACGTACAATGCATAGCTACCCTCTTGTGTTTCCAGCATAATGCTGATCCTGACATGCTTGGTGTTGTCTTACAGCTCTCATTAAGGACTAGTTTTACAAGTGGCATCACGGCTGTGAGAGTTTAATCCGGCTTGTGTTCTAACGGTGGTTATCTCCATTGTACTGGCTTTAATGTGACAAATAGGCCTCCTCTGTCCCGCTTTGCACGAGAAACAGAGCTGTTAGTGGTGTGTTCACAATAGGGGTTGTGATTCCTGCTGAATAATGGTGGCATGCTTGTAATATCTCTGGTTTACTGCCCCCTTCGCTCCTGAATCATTACTAGTATGGAATTCACTATTCGCCCTTAAGTGTGCTGTCGCGAACACAGCTACCCGTATTTGTGGAGTTTGTTTCCACCGCTGTCTCCATAGAAATGCGAACCCATGCATATAATTGAATTATATCTAATACATGAATTAAACATGAGACATGATTCATTGACATTTGGTGGGTGGAAATAAACAATGACAAAGTTGTTATTGTTTCGTCCCTGTTTGTGTGGTTGTGTTGGTTTCACCCAGCTCAAGTCAATTATATTAGACAAATTCTCATTACATGGAACGTTTATGCGTGAATTCACTGAAACAAATAAGGAGCAGCAGCCAGCGTTGTGTCATACTGGCATCAGTGTTACTGACAGTAAAGACTGCAGGGAAGGAAGGATCAGGAAAGAAGGTTTGCTTTAGAGACCCTAAGGACAGAAGCAATGGTAGGTAAGTGAACAGTGCCTGGGGAAGATCATGCCAGGGGCGTTCCATCAGATACTCGTTGGCTTATCTAAGCCAAGCCTGGGCCTGGGCCTGGGGATCCAAATCGCTGTGTGTGATAACTGTTTGCTTAATCACTGGTACAGGAAGAAGGAAATGAGCTGACTGTCAATAGGCTCCAGGAAATTAAATATGCTCCACACACTGCAAAAATGAGACGGTGTCAGAGTTCTCCATGCCTGTGAAGTGACAGTGTTTTAATGCTGTTGAATATGGAAATGTTATTTTCCAAAAAGGCTTTTTCCATTTTTATTTATTCCTCAGGTTGAAATCAAAACCTCACCAAAATGATCTGACGTTCTTTATTTGTCTCCTCCTTTTTCAGTTTCTGTGTCTGAAGAACATCCGAACATTCCTGAAAGTATGCCATGACAAGTTTGGCCTGAGGAACAGCGAGCTGTTTGATCCCTTCGATCTCTTTGACGTGAGGGACTTTGGGAAGGTGAGAAAAAGCGGTTTTGCTGAGCACTGAGGTTATCTAAGACTATTAATCATTTTGCACCATCATGTTTAAGTCTCTGCAGCTGAATGACATTAATGTTGTGTGCATTTTTATGGGAGATTAACCCATAAGTGTGGCTATTGTGCGTAAGCTTTGTTCCACTACTTACAGCCACTCTCACACACAATCCATTAATGCTGGGGATAATATAAAAGAGTGTGCTATGCTTAATCGGCCTTGTGTGGATTTCCTCCCTCTAGTCTTATCATCTTCACTGTGCGTTTGAATATTCACATGCACATTTTATCACACACCTCGGGGTCACAAGCATGCCTGTGTGTGCCAGTGCATATCTGTGTCACTGCACAGATGGTTTGTATGTGTGTTTATGCATGTTTGCAAGGATTTCAACAGTACTCGTTTTAGGTGACTGATGATCAGCTTTTAATGTGATTTAGTGTGACTCTTAACTATTCACAGTACCATCTAGCCCAGGGTTTTCAAACTTTGGTGTCTGGGATCCCCAAATATGATACTCGCTTGCAGATCGCTGACATCTGCGTGATGTCAGATTGTCCCAGCTTTTTTACACACCCTTAAAAGGCACATTTCTAACTGTCAAATGCTCTGTCAGAGTTTTCTCTAGTGTGTTAGTGCCCTTATGCTGACTTTGCTCTGACGGTCATCCAAGTATTGGAGAAAACGTGATGTCTTTAAGAACAACTGAACCCTGATCTTTATATCACTATGACAGTTTAGTCAATGCACTGACCTCCATGATAGAAACTCATTGTTAATTCTGTTTCTTAGTGCTAATTCAGCTTGATGTCTACTGTTTATATTGATATGGGTTCCTCTTCATTATCAGTACAGTTTTAGTAGTTATTAGTGGGGAAAAGTACTGTAAAGATTAGTAGAATTAAAGAGAAGACAACTTCCTTGTTATTGATCGTTCCGGTTGCATGAATTGATTGGACTTCATGAAGTATTTACAGGTGCAAAGCACTTGTTCGACCACTGAAACGTTCCCAATCCAATAGCTCCGGTTAACTACAGCTCAGCAAGCATGTCTGGACATTTCCAATGCCTCAGTCAGGAAAGAAAGGAGCGATAAGACGAAGAGAGCGTTTTAAAGTCTCAAAGGGAGGGGCACAGACTGCGAGATTAAGCCTTTTGCCAGACGGTGAGCTTTAATGGATAATGTGGAAGACGGTGAGGTGAGAGTCAATGAGCACACGGAAAACAATATTAAAACCCTCAAGCAGTCAGAATCAATCACACACACCCTCCACCTGTCAATGTGTAAATTGCGTTTGCGTCGACTCAAAGGTGACAGGCTTGCCATTGATTCTCCATTAAGGGCAAACAGCGCATTATAATATATTGAAGTAGGCAGCTCGATGTCAGTGCACCATACATGCAAATCGTCCACCTTCTTTTAAATGAAGAGAGACGGATGCTTCTGAAGCGTTAGAGCTGAAGGATATAGAAATCGTTTTGAATCTTTCGATAGCGCATACATCGTTGAACTTTGACCTCGGGCAGTAATATATCTCTCTGGCCTGTCAAGCTCAGGGTACCTTTAATTAGAATGGACAGTCTCAGTCCTTTGTGTCCTTGCAGTTGGTGGGACGGTTGATGTTTCTGTGGCCATTTTTGGGGTTGGCGGTAAGCGTTGGCGTCGGTTTTAAGTATTGTCACTCTCATGCTTGAGCCCGCCTAATCTTAACAGAGACTTGAATGATTCGTTTCCAGCTTTGTTTGAGAAGACAGCACAAATCCGTCCATTTAGTCTCTGCATGCCCTCCATTCATCAGCACTTCATTACTCTTTTCTGGGTGGAGCAGCTACGAGACACCTGTCCCTCCTGATGCTTCAGGTAATTGCCTCTCATCTGTTTCTCCATCTCGCTGCTTTAAGGTCTTTAAAACAGATGGCTCACCCCCGCATCTCTCACTAAATTCGCCAGAGCGCTCCTGTCAGTACTCTGATGTTTCATGCCCTCCTCTATCCCATCAGCCCGCGGGACGCATCCTTACGACTATCACAGATGGACCCAGATTCTCCTTACTGTTCCATTTTCATCATTACTTATAAACACACATCTCTCTGGGGTTCAGTTTTGGTTTAACGTGGCATTCAGTCTGAACTGATTCTGTTCTTTCCCCTCTAATTGCATCTGGATATGCAGTTGTTATCATTTAAATTAACACCACAATCACTTTGGTTCACGTCTTTGCGACAATTAGCATGATGCCACTCCACCTGTTCGCAGCCTATTTATAGCTTTGTGATTTGGAAGGTGTGAATCAGACAGCGAATCATTATCATGGGGTAGACTGCACTCAATTGACCCATGCAGGCCAGTTTTTGACATTGCTGTTCTACAAAATCTTATTGACCTGGTCTCTTTTGTTTAGTGTTGTTGTAATTATCCCCCAGTCAGAGCAACCTCCCAGTGGGTTCATGTGGGTGTGCTCTAAATTAACAGTCGGTTCATCTGGGGGCACGATCAGTAAAATAGCTTCTTGATTGACACCACTGGGGCCTTTCGGAGACCACTGGGAGTCAAATATTATTTCCATAAGATTGAATAAGAACAAAGAGTGAGACTTTTTTACACACGTACACAGATTCAGTTGTTTTTGTAGTAAAGTAATTGGTTTGGTCTGAAATTTAAAATGAAAGTCATTTCTTTTTATATTCCAAGGATTTGTCAGATTATAATTATATACACAAAATAATCTGATTTAAAATCTGTTTGTACATGACATTTGTGTTTGTGTGTATGTTAAAATGATAGACCAAAATATTGGCTAAAAATAGTAAGTTACACTTTCCCTTTTTTATACACAAAAGTTATTTGTGAGTTATCTGTCGGCTGCCCTCTCCCTTTCACACTTCCTCTTTAGTTTCTCAGTATTGTGCTAAAACAGTCTGCAGCAGAAATGCAATTCTTTTGAATTCGGAATTACAATTCGATGACCTATTGTGTTTGCACTCACCATGTGCATACATTTCTCTGCTCAAGTATACTTAAGTTTCGCTCCTCTTCTCCCTCTCCTCTCCTCTTTAAATGCAGTCTCAAAATAGCTGGTTGCCAGGCGCTCTCTACTGCAGCTTAAATACCTGCAACACACCGCTTTGAGAAAGTTGCTAAGGAACAATGGTGACATTATAAAATAGACTCTCTGTAAAGGTTATTGCGGTGGTTTTAACGACATGGAGCCAAGCTGAAACAGCATTGATGCATTCGAATGTTGGATGAGGTTTTATATCAGACTGGCCTGCTTTTATTTTTTTTTCGCCAGTGGTGAGGTCAGTGCCCTTTTGACCCAACGAGGTGCAGTAAAGATTGACTAAATGCAGTATCTCCTGATGTTAAATGGTTAGAGAAGTGTAAGGACGTGTTTTTTGGTCGCTAGCTAAGAACCGGATTCCTTTGCATCTTTACAGAAATGATCGTTTAGAACAGTGGTTCTCAACCCTGGTCCTCGCGCCCCCCTGCTCTGCGTATTTTGCATCTCTCTCTTTCTTAACGCACCTGAT
>JAUMHR010000031.1:1391204-1404840 GCA_032361145.1 Enteromius fasciolatus
TTTAAAGCGGAGGAAAGGAGATTCGCGGGGTAATCAGTAATAGGGAGATTGGTGGCAGCTGCAATCGTTCGTGCGTGTTCCTCCTGAAATTCGATTAATTGCTTAATCATCATTTAACAACGACCAGGGAAAACCAAACTTCTGTCTAATTTTACTTATTATAAAGATTAGTCACTGTCAAAAGACATGGGTTGTAGACTCTCTCATGCAACCACTAGAGTAAAAGCATTCTAAAGTAACCTAAACATCAGGCAGAAAGCATAGGAACTGAGAAGTAATGTGTGCTCACCACCTCATTTATTAATTGCCTATAATTTCCACCTGTTGTCTATTCTATTTGCACAACAGCATGTGACATTGATCGTCAATCAGTGTTGCTTCCTAAGTGGGCAGTTTGATTTCACAGAAGTGTGATTGACTTGGAGTTACATTGTGGTGTTTAAGTGTTCCCTTTATTTTTTTGAGCAGTGTATACTGTATGTTATATACTTTAATATACTATATAATAACATATGTATGGTTTCAGCTGATTCTACTACTATTTTTATTTACATTTATGAACATTTAAGTTGAATTATGATTTAGCAGCAAAAACATTTGCACACATCCACTCAAACGCATGGTTAGTAAAATAAGACCCACCATGAGCCTCAGCATTAATCCTTAAGAACGAGGAACAAGGTCCAGTTGAGTATTCAAAGGAGGCTCTTAATTACTGGGCTTAAGCGTATCACTGATATGGTGTCTTTGAAGCAGTAAGACGGATGAGCGTACAACTGATCATACTCGTGAAATTCAGTCCTTATCAGGCATCATCCCCTGCTATTTGCCCTAATGCTGTAATGAATGCGGTGTGATACAGCACCCTAATCCACAGGAAATAAGATTTGACCTTGTATCGAATCTGTCTCGGGTACCAGGCTACAAGAATGGCAGTGTGATAACACACATCGCTGGGATTCCCATCTATTATTACCCCGTTCACATCGATACAGATCTCAAGAATTGTACCAGCGGTTCATTTTTGCTGCGTCCTCTGGTCATCATTTGCTGGAAAAGTGGAGATGTCTATAGAACAGAGTGATTGAGCGACTCCCTGGTGTGACTGCTATTAGCAACTTCCCTGAGAGAGAAGCGCTGTCACCCGCCTCACCAAGCGCATCTGTGTTTACCATCAGACTAACTCAACCCAGCCATGCCTGGGGAACCAAGCTAATGGAGCCCATTAATGAGTCTGATGCAGCAAAGCACGGCGCTTCTTCTAATCAATGAGAGGAAAGTGCACTAGTGTTTCTCAGATTTGTCACAGAGACAGGGAGGAGGAGAGGCTCTCTGAGTGCCGCTGAAGACAGATGGCATAACGGGAGTCTCACAAGTGGATGTACTAGGCAGAATGAGTCCAGGATAAAGGCGAAGGTGTGTAAAGCTACAGTATAACTGTAATGTTGAGTGTTGATTCCTGTAGATATCTTTGAGTGGCAACTTATCAGTAACATTAAAACAGATAATGAGATTTAATATACTGATAATTACAATTCATTATTTACATTTATTAATAATTAATATTTCTGATTTGAAATATTCAAATGAATTATATGCACTAACAAGGTTTTTATAATCAATATGTTAAAATGTAAATTAAAATGTAATTGCCAAAGTACTATTTCACATTTTTATTTAGTTCAAATTGAAGTACTAAAATGGAAAATAAATATATATATATATATATATATAAAATAAAAATATAGTATATATAGTAAATAATATATTATATAAGTTATCTAGATATTTAAATAAAAATAAAAATATATATATGGACGTATTAAAATATCTACTTCAAAATATTGATTAAATAAAACTACAATAATACCTCAGAAACACTCAAATAATACTGAACAGTAACAGTAATTGAATTCCAATAAAGAGCCCCTTAATTTTAGCAGACAAATAAATTTTTTTTCCTGTTCCTGCTAAATAGCCTATCTGCATTGATTTAGGACTTAGTTTGTGATTTGGTTGTATTGAGTTCTCATCCATCCTGCTGCTTTTAAATGTTTTTTATTTCAAAAATTCCAGCACACCTTTACAAATTTCTTTTTTCTTTATCTAGAATTCACTCATGGTCAAGACCAGATAATAAAAGAATAATTGACAGACAGTCGCAGCCCTCAACATCTAAAGAGTTGTGAAACGAATTCGACTCTGAATATTCTCATTCTGAGAAGGAGAAAAAAAAAAAAAACGATATATATATATATATATATATCACTGAAGGACAGCAAGCTGGACCTTCCTTCCACACTAATTACGAATATCAAACGGAATAATTGAATTTTCACTTTAACCTCGTATGAATTATTTCTCAGCCACATCTAATTTCCTCTTTAAGCGCTTATGTATTATTCCTCAGAATCGCTGCTTGGTGACTGTCCGATTGCCTCACACGGCAAAACGAACGTGGCTGCAAGGACATGAGCGTAACTTTGAACCCTGTGCTGATTAAAATCTTCTCTGACAATGACAGTTCAAGTGTGTTCAGCTCGGGCAGCTTAATGATTCTTCTCTGATCATAACCTTACCCGCACAGCCCTTATGGAGCAGAATCAGATTAACATAACTATATATAAAACTGCACTAGTCCCCACTACTGGCACTCCACAGCCGATAATGAGATACTATAAAATGCCCAGTAAATCCTGCGTCTTGCGTTAAAGCCAGTTACTTAGGAGCATCCAAGATCCGACTTTGCACAGATTGTGTGCCCTCTTGCTTATCAGAGATGGAATGAGTCAATTATATGAGCTGTCTTTACATGTCTGGTACAAGCTAAATTGAATTTGACTATCTTCATGCCTGTATTAAATAGCTGTTGCTAAAATGAAACATTTCTCATTATTTATTCACCCTTGTGTCATTCCAAACCTATATGCTGTATATGCTACGTATTTTACCTGTTTTTTTCACATATACAGAGTTCTGGCTTAAAACTCTAGATGGTGCAGTTTGTTAAGTCTAAAGGCCGCATCTTTAAATAAAATCGAAAACAAAAAAATCGCCAGTTTGAACAAAATTGCTTAACTTTTTGGTGAGTTCAATTTAGCTCCTAAATACCATTGAGCTAACAAATTGTACCAAGGTGGTTAAGCAGTCAGTCTGTTCTAAACATCCACCTTTTTTGACGCAGGGCTTTTTCTTCACGGTTCGTTTCTCATTCGGCCGAGGGCAGGCAAGGGAGCAACATTTGCCAATCACTATATACATAGCAGAGCTGCCACAGATACAGTATATCCGCACCTGCACGATCACTCACAGAGAGACTTTAAATGTTTAGCGAAAGCAATTAATTCTTACAAAGAAATTACAACAAAACCTGTGTTAATGAGTCTGAGTTATGCAAAAAGTGACGTAGAGCAACATTAGATGCCACTTTTCATAAGCCATGAAAAGAATGAAAGGAAAGGTAGCAAGTAAATAAATATTACGCCATACTGCTGCTGTCGTCGTTGTTCTTACAAGGCGATTTAAAAAGGGATACAATAATGTATGTTAATTAATTAATGTTTACATTAATCTACACCCTGCCAGGTGGGGGTATCAGAAGTATATTGGGGCCTTAATTCAAACTGACCTAATGCCATTATTATTACATGGCACAGCTGATTGGTTCTCTCACATACTGGTAACCAATGAGCTGTTGAAGTTCACAGCATCGTTTAGAAACCCTCCTCCTTCCCCAGCTCCACCTGTATAGATCTGCTACGATGTAATTTCTGTGTTACATTGTGTTATTTTAAGTATGTTACATTCGCAGCAGATTTATTCCTCCAAGACTAAATACATTGTCATGTACATTACCATGCCAATCTCTCAGAAAGCTGGCATGACAGATATATATAGCCTATATAACTTAAAAGCTTTTTATTTATTTGCCAAGACAATCCTTTCTCTTTACTTGTCCTCCTCCCTTTTAAAGGAAGGATATTAAGAAAGTCTTACAAACTCTCTCACAGTCTTAGCATTGACAAACAGAGCTCCGAGTTCAGAGGACAAGACACAGACAGGAAAAAAAATCAAGTGATCTAAAAACCCTGGAGATTTCTAATGAGATCCATCTACATACTGAGATCACGGTGCACTTCAAACAGACTGCCACTGACTACAAGACCAGAGAGAAGGAGAGGCGATGCAGGTGGCACGGCCTTCACAGCTGACTCATTTCCCTCATCCTCTCTTCACAGTTCATTCTAAACCCAGCCAACGGTTTTACAGAGAGTGGCCTCGGAGATGAGTTTCGATTAACCTTTCAATACAAAAGTAATCTCAGCTACCTATTCAGCCTTTTCAATTGCAATTTTTCTGTCTGTAAAATAATCAACAGTTGAAAGGGGGGAGGGTGGCTGCAAGTACACAAAATCGTGCCTGGCAATGTGATGCTGTTGTAGAGACGCTCGGGCAGAATGTAGAGTGGATGGAGCAGGGAACAGACCTCGCTAAAGATGAGAACTACAATACACTGTGTTGTCGGTCACTTATGGGTGTTTAGAGTTGTTATACAAGACAGGGCTTTCTGCTGTTGGCATGAGGCGTGATACACAACTAAATGTAAGACTGTTTTCACTGTCTCCAAGAGGTACTTGCAAAAGAAACTCAAAAATTATAGGTGTGTTTTCGACATTAAGAGTGCTCTGACAGGGTGGCAACACAAAATCTTCATAGAAAAGGCAATTCCATAATGCACTGCAGGTTAGCTTAGTGGAAAAAAAGTGGAAAGTGTTATATATAGATTTATGTAGACATAAACAGATTTCAAATGAATGCTGTTCTTTTGAGCTTTTAATATTTCTCAAACAGAAAATTATCAGGGTTGGGTCGATAGATGATGCCATTGTCCGTCGGCGATGGTCGATAGACATCACGATGCTGAGCCAGCATCGTGATCCTCCGCCCCGCCGATGGCATCCGATCACTCCTGCGCTCAATCCTCTCTCACCTGCTCGCGCGAACACTGTTTTGTCAGTCGTGGGGCGGGGCTTGGTGTTTTAGTTACAACTAACCCCCGGCCCCACCCGCCGCCTACGACGACGATGCCATCATCCATCGCGATGTTTCACATTAGACATCTTACGATGCCAAATTGGTCGACATCGCCCAACCTTACCGGGTACCAACCTGGGACCTGGCTGTCATGTTAGAAGCCCTCTGTGGGCCACCATTTGAGCCCATAGAGTAGATTTCAGATCGTCTGTTGACGATAAAGACCACACTTTTGCTAGCATTGTGTTCTCTGAGGAGAGTAGGTGATATTCAGGCCCTCTCAGTGGCCCCTTCACATCTCGACTTTGCACCCGGCATGGCCAAAGCCTTCCTGTACCTGCGATTACACCATAGCCAGTAGTACTACAGGCCTTCAATCCTCCTCCCTTCAGGGGAGCCTGGTCAGCAGAAGCTAAACCGTATGTGTCCAGTGCGAGCACTGGATGCATATGTCCACAGAGCTGCCCTGTGGAGAAAGTCAGAGCAGTTGCTCGTATGCTTCGGTCCACCCAAGAAGGGGTTTCCAGCAGCCAAGCAGACTTTAAGCCGTTGGATAGTGGATGCCATCAACATATCTTACGAGTCCTCTGGTCTCCCGCCGAGGCTAGGAATCAGAGTGCACTCAACACGCGGATTTCCCATAGCGTTTCGTCGACGCAGCGTCTCGTTCCTTCAAGGAACTAGGGTTATATTCATAACCTTGAGACGTTCATATTTATGTATCAGCACAAAAGTTAAAAAAAATTTAAAACAAAGATTTACATTCTATCACTGCAAAGATTCACACTGCGCTAAATCGAATGGAAATCGGATCACACTGCATCGTAATAGGAATGAATCAATTTGCAAAGCATTGGTATATATTTTCATACAATACCTCGAACATGGGTCCATAAAATGTATACAGTAGATATATTTTAGACTGTGTTGTTGCCAATGTGGAGTGTTTTACAGTCATTTAGTATGATGTCTTTATATGTTGCCTATATCTGCAGTAGACAACATAGAACTTCTCTAGGTTTGGAAATGGAGCATGTACTACCACAAGAACATAAACCCAAAAGCAGATACATAACATAGGCGTCTGATATTTCAGAACCGTCTCTGAGTCTCTAAGTCTCTAAGTCTTGTATTGACCCGTCTCAAGCTTTGCTGACAGATGCCAGCTGCTGTTTAGACAGTGTGTGGATGAGGGATTAAAAATGTATTCCTATAGGCAAACTGATGCTTTTTATAGAGAAACTTTAAAATTATCACCATTCCATGTGATTGAAACAGTCTAGCGCTCTTATTAACTGTGCCTTAGAGCAGCCAGTAGAAAAGAAGAACAATCAACGCATAGGCGCTGACTGAGCAACACTTTCTAAAGAGGTCACAGATATTGTCATGACAACGTCTGTTCGGTCCAGGTCACGCAACCTCCATTATAGTAACAGATGTGGACGGGCATCACATGTTGGTGCAAATTTCTGTTTGAAAGTTGCAATTAAGTATGACAATACAAAGATTTGCAAGAGATATAACCCTGAAGTCATCGGCACAATAGAAGCCAAAGAGAGCACGAACAAAGGCCAGGGCAGCATCTGCTCGGGTAAATATAAAATCATGCCATTACCAAAATGGCATGAGATGCATGGAACGGTAATAAAATGTCGCTGTGGAAGGGATAAAATATGATAATTTCAGTGCCTTTTATTTTTTTATCAATAGATTTTTCCATTACCGTGCAAAATGAATCACAGACTTTTGCGAAAAAATTACATTTAGGACCTAGAAATGGCACTAATCCAACCTGCCTCATCTTTGTGTCATTTTTTAACCTTTTTCCTCCTCTCCGAGGAAAGAAATGACAGGAAATGTAAACAGTTTTAAAATAGAAGGTTTTTTCATGGTCATCCTGTAATTAAACTAGATCAGTGCAAAGAGAGTGGGAAGAGAGAGGAACGGGGCCAAATTACACAGTGATAAAAGAAAAAGAAATGAAGAAGACGACAAAGAAAATTAAGAAATAACAATTCAAAGCCTTTCATGACACAAACTACTGAACCAGAGCACAAAGGACTCAATGCCAAAATAGTGTCAAAACCTGTCTAACCTACCTGTGAGACTCCAATGATGCAATAATTCAGACTCCCTGCAACTTACATAGTGCAGAACATCAGACGGGAATAAAAACTCAAGGACGATAGAAAACGTAAGTCTGCAGAGCAGCAGAAAGTCCATATTCAACCATGATTTTGTATGGTTTTAAGGATCACTGGATTCTAAAATGATGGAAAAAAGCACATACTCAGCTCTAAAGTCCTCAAACCAAGAACAATTACTACTGTTTAATATAAGTTATGTGATCTGCTCTTTAAAGCGAGATGGCTGTCAATTTTCTTTCATTCATCAGCTGGTAAAAAAAATAGCTGTGAAAGTAGCTGTATTTCCATTAACCTTCAAACTGCACAAACTGAAATGTACCCATACTGTACATCTCAAAGCACCAATATATCTCAAAAAAAGTTATTCCGCCTCACAAAGTTAAAAAAGTAAATACTTCTAGCTTTACTAGTGATACCTGATTCCTGAGTCTCCTTCGATTAAAATGAGTGCTGTGGTTGCAATATATATAAACTTACCAACATCCATTGCCATGATTCATTAATGAGAGGAAATATATCACAAAAGGGTTTGTGCAAATCTGTAATGGAAACCAATGATATCGTTAAGGTTGTGTAGAACTCTGAAATTCTTTTACTTTTACAATTATCTTTAAAACTATATCCTTATCGTTATAGTTATCATTCTTTGTATGTTGATAAAGTTCTGATATATGCTGATGGTTAAGGAAAACCATTTAAAATGTACAGGCAGAAAAATACCAATAAACTAAATATGTATTAGTCGGTCTTTTTGGTAGGGCAAGCAAACTAATACGTTTCCTTGCCAAGAGAAGAGCAAACATACAGCTTTTTTAGCTCTTACAGGAGTTTTGGGACAGATGCTCAGTAAATCATTTCAGAATTGAGGTCACAGGCAGGAAGGGGTGTGAGTTCTGCTCTAATCAGTGCCACTTCAGGCCAATCCTTCATATATCGGCCACCTTAGAGAATGTAAGTCTTTCCTGACCTGGGTTTGATTCCAAGCCGATCAAAAATTACAATTCATGTACGGGATTCTGGGTTAAGGTGGATCATCCCATAAAGATCCAATATTTAGATGGGTCTTAGAGAATTGAAGGGGATAATCACAAACAGCTACAGGACAGATTACAGATTGACCAATGAGATCAACAAACCAGCTAAATAGCCTGCAGAGGCTCTGTTTGTGTGCCAACGGAGCATTTATTTTATGAAGAAAACGTTACAACTGTTTCGAAGACATAACTTTGTGACAGAGGATTAAACATGGTTTAGTTTTAGAGCGTTTCAGCTTTTCGGAGTGCAAACAGCAATGCGTTGCAGGAGATTATGGCAAATCTGATTACCATTATTTTACTTGTTCCGCTCATGCAACATTTCATTTGGAAAAAGACTTTAACCTTGACTTCTGTCAGCACTTTAGAGAGGAAAGAAACGTAAAAGTAAAAAAAGAGAGCGTTTCAAAGCGGAGACCAATTTACAGAGCATCAACGCTAAGAAGATGCAAATGACAAATCAACAGACAGAGATATGCAAATGACGTTGATCTAAAGTCATTACCACCACAATTAGTCTCCGCAATCATCAAAATATTTCAATAAGGATGGTTACAACTCATTGACTATTCATTATGTTCTCTAATTAGATCATAAATTGTAAAGATATACAAGCATGAGCAATTTGACAGATAACTTCTGGTGAGAATCCTTTGAGCATGTATTAATAAAAGTCAAAGAGCAAAAACTTTGGAAATAAATGTTGTTTGTTAAGCAACATACACTCAGAAACTTCTTGCTCATTAATATATAGAAATCGCATACCACCAAAGTAAACGGCGAACCCTTCGACCCCTGGCACACATACAGTACAAAGCTAACAATAAATGTGCCTTGAGAGAAAATACAGCAGCCAGAATTCCACGGAAAATGCATAAATGATATGAAAAAGTGTTTTCAGACAACCCAATTTAAAGCATTGCTGGTTTCTAATGATAAATTGCTTAGTACTCTAAGATCATTTGTTCACCACCTACGTAATCTGTCACTGGGTGTGGAGAGACACTGACAGACAGTTGTTTCAGTGTTGGGTGATTTTGTTACATATCCTGACAATGGAGCGATGCCAAGAACACTTTAGTATGCCCTCAAAATAAATGCCTTCTAAACTTAACTAAACTGCCTTGAGTGTGTTTATTGTTTCTTATATTCTCCTTATGCGCTTAAATTACAAGTTTAATTTCCTTCTGCTGACGGCTACAACATTTTTTCCTATCTTGGCATACCTGTTTTGCTTAATAAAACCCAAAGCACACTCCATCTTTTAAGGCATAATTTGCTAATAATGTTCCTGAAGCTGTATAAAACAAACATCATTTGTACTCAAAGAACAACAACGAACAACTAGGTAAATGTTCCTAAATGGAACGGGGCCAAAATGTCCCTTCCCCTCGATCTGATGAAATAAACACAGCGGTTGATTGTGCATCCTGCTTATGGCGATGGGGAAGGATTTTTTGTAAATCCCAGGACACATATATTTGTTATATTCCATTTTATTATTTGTTAATGGCTCAGTGGTGCTGGGACTAAATCAATTTGAGCTGATCTTTAAAAGCCAGCGCATCAGTGAGCACATTAGCCTGATTTGCACTTCATTATGTGCACTGATGGGCAGTGCTGAACAATCACATCAGCAGGTGCAGAGTAGAGTGGAGGGAACCCAGGCAGGTAGAGCAGCGAGAGTGTGTGTCTGTGTCTTTGCGTGCTGCACGAGTAATTGCCTTTCTAGAAGAAGATGCAAAAGGTCCGCAGAGAGCTATAGCGGATGTTCCACTGTTCTTTTTTTACCAGTAAAAGAGTAAACTAGGACTGCTTTAAAAACAGAAAAATGCATTTTAAAAAATGTTTACTTTTCTGAAATGTGTCGTCCTCTCTGCGTGCTTGCAATTCTTCGAGGATTGCTTTGGGATTTGTTATCTGGAGTTGTTGTGCTGCTTTAGGGCTTCTTGATGATTTGCCAGGCAAACTTTTACACAAGTTTTATATTTTTCACATCTCCATTGGTATAGAATTTCCTCATTCTCTTTCTGAATGTATCATTGCATGATACCTGAAAATCATCCAGTTGACAAAAAAATGACCTGTTAAAAAAATTCACAATTACTGTAATATCTAAATCTCAGGAATTAAAGCAGTCAAATTTGTACCCTAAACCACAAATTATGACACAAGTCAGAGCAAAGAGATTTCAATTGGGTTGGTCTAAGATGCATTAGCTGCAGATATTTAGCACTGATAACTGGAAAGCATATCTTCAAGCTTAAAATGCTCTTAATAAAGAAAGACAAAGTCATCTGACAAATATTATCATTTGAATCTTGTGGGAAAGATTACATTAAAGCACATTAATAATTCATGCAATTTAGACAGGTTATGTAAAAATTTCTTAAATAATCTCTTAAATAAACTGTTTACTAAAACCCCCAAAAGTATTAGCATTTTTGTGCCGTGGCTTACCTCTGGAATTTATAATGAATTTTAATACAGGTTTTCAATTCATGAATAAAAGGTCTGTGGCTAACATGACTTGAAGAGCATTTCTATTTTCCTCTACAAACAATTACATTCAATAAAAATGAATTAGATTTAAAAATGCTTAAAAGGATTTTAAAAATTACATTTGAGTTACAAATGCATGTAATTTCATGTCGCAGAACAACATGAAGGTCTCTTTAAGTGATGTTAACCACAGATCTTATTTGACTCATAAATCGAAAAATGTCTATTCTAAAAAACCCATTGGAATTTCCCAATGGCGTCCATTGCGAGTTAGCCTTCCGGTTTGGCCTGCAAAGTGACGCCATGACTGAACATCTCTATACCGAAAACTGCTCCATTGTACAGAAACTGATACATTCAGATGAAGGACTCACATTTGGAGGCCACAATTGAAGCAAATATAAATATTAGAACTGCTGCTACCTAAACAACCTTCAGCTTCGACATTTCCAGACAACTCATTTCCACAGTGACCACCTATAAAGTCCTATTATCGCATTAGACAAGTGCGAATGGGATGAGTCTGGGAGCAACTTTGCGGAGGGTGTCTGTGCAGATCTACTTGCGAGTGCTGGAGGACAACACATCACCTCTCTGGTGGGTCACAGCTGGCTGATCTCGCTCCCCAGGGGCCGACCTCTCCGCTGAGAAAGGCATTAGGCGAAGAGCTGTGGGTTTTAACAAGGTAGCTGGCTTCATTTGAGCATGTGTTGCTTATTCGCAGCTGAAATGCTCTCAGCGCAGCTTATGTTAGACATATTTCCCTCTCTGCTACTGCATATTTACAGAAGCCATTGAAAACTCCTCAAGGGCATGACAGGCAATGTGAGAGAGCATATTTGTAGCCTTCAGCTTTTCTGTAATCCTCAGGTCTCTGCCCAACTTCTCGCCCTTGGTATCAGAAACACATGGGTAAAACAGCTCCTCCAATATATCAAAAAACACTTCGATATCACTCACACAGCATTAAAATTGTCCATGGATGTACGGCTTCTTTTAATATTTCTTTGGATTTGCTCTGAAGTGCCTTAATATTAAAGTGCTTTTTCATGAAACATCACAACGGAGCAGCTCTTAGTTTTTCATATGCTAGCGATGTGTAAATACTTCAGGGAAACCACATCTGAAGGTCCAAATCGGGTATCATGTATAGCTCATAGGTAGGATGATGAAAATTTGTGTTATTGTGATATTATCTCGCTACAAACAAAAGCTATATTAAGATGTTTACTTGTGAAGCAAATGTCATCAAAATGCTGTAAAAACTATATATATATATATATATATATATACACACACACACAAATATATCAACCAGACCACCTTGATAAATTTCATATACAAAGGAAGCAAGCTTCAGTATACCCGCATATGGGTAAAAAAGCTCTTCAAATAAATCATGAACACTTCTGTACTACTATTAAAATTGCCCATGGATGTATTACGGCTTCTTTTAATATTTTCGAGACTCACTTTGAAGTGCCTTAATATCAAACTGCTTTTTCATGAAGCATCAAACCAGAGCTCCTCTTTTTTCTTCATACGCTACTGCTCGCTATTGTCTGTGGGACTATTTTAGAGGAGTCCAATTGGACCACATCTAATGGTCCAGAGCAGTCGAGTCTGATGTGTAGCCCATAGGTAAAAAGGCATGATGAATCGCAGCCCACACGCAGGATTAATCTTTCTCATTAACACCGAGCTGTGAACTGGAGCTCCGCATGACCGCACAGGAGGTGTAGAGGCTCTTTAAACATGGACGGCACTTGTTAAGGATTACATTGGCTGCATCTCATTTTACGCCCAGGAAACCACCTATATCTAACACTCTATATCTAACATATTTATGAGGAAACTAGTGTGTGAGTCAAATCAAGGCTATTGGAATATAGCTTATTAAGAGTCCTAATTGGAAAAAGTTTGGCAAGGAGCCTTTTTTTGCACCAATGTTCTAGCTGATACAGTTTCTCTCATTAAAATATCTATGATAAAGAAAACACTTCCTGTACACAAAATCTACAATCAGAGCAGTGCAAACAATTGAAACTAAGATGTAAAATTACTGCACCGCTTTATTATTTAAAAAAAATATATTTTATTTTATTTATAATTATTTATAAAATAATTTATAAAAATATATTATCAGTAGAATCATTTGTCAAATCATGATGAAGTGATGAAGTAGAACACATAGAAACAAGCAGAATGTGCGTTAAAAGTACTAAAAGTACTAACAGCTGATCTGTTATTACTAGGCTGGCTAATGAGCAAGTAGTTAGTAGTGAGAATTGGGTCCCTATATTAAAGTGTTACCATATTTATATATTTAGTGGTACTCTGTTATAAAAAAAAATCAATGTCAAAGAAATGCTGTTCTTTTGTTCTCTCTATAACCAGTGAATCTTGAAAAAATGGACATGGTTTACACAAAAATATTACGCACATTTTCAACATTGAAAATAATAATAAATGTTGCTTGTGCAACACATCAGCATTTTACAATGATTTCTAATGGGTCATGTGAGTGTAAACTGTTATTTAAATGAGCAATATCACACAAGTAATCACAGTAGTGCTAATGTACAGCCGTATTGCATGGCCACGAATGTGATTTTGTTCATAAAACAGTAAATACTTAAGAAATGGCAATTGAGTGTCTTGTACATTGAACTAATTACTTTTGCCATGGATTTAAATCTCAAATTTACAGTTTAACTGCTGAGCTCAAACAAACATTACTAATTAGATTATGTCACTTTTTAACTATTAACAAAGTAATGTTCAGTTGCTGTATTAAAAATGCTCACTGTATTATGTAGAGTCAAGTTGTATGAGAGTTTAATGGACTGAGCAAGTGTGACTACTTGCATCTGATACAGCATTCAGCTCAATCTCATATTCACAATAAAACATTAGTTT
>JAUMHR010000031.1:1404940-1424018 GCA_032361145.1 Enteromius fasciolatus
TTTTACTAGTACACATGTGTATTTAAATGTCTGAAACCTAAAATATGCATTATGTGGTTAAGAACACTGTATAGTTGCGATAATATGACAAGCACAGTGAAACATTATAAAGTTTCATTTACTGCATTCAATTGTATCATGGTGCCATGAATTTTTTTTTGTTCTATAAAATACACAGCAATACCATATAAAGTTACTAGCCTAAAGTCAGCAAGAATGATTAGGCAAAATATTTATAGTTTTTGTATTGTATATGGCTACATACAAAGCACGCGTTTGTTCATGAGTATAACTAAACTTCTGTTCACAAATATGTGTAAATATTATAAATGCGTTATACCCAGTCATTAGTGTTTGTCTGAGGAATGTTATGTGGAAGCTTTAGCGTCATTACTCCTGTCTTACTCCAACTGTAATAATGCCATAATAATAATGGTTATTATCACAAATGTTTTCTGAGCTGCAAATCAGAATATTAGAATGATTTCCGAAAGGATCTCTTTAACGCACTTGCATTAATCTCAAGTTATTTTGTGCGATAGCTAAATATATTCTCAATAAACTAAAAACAAAAAGTCTGTACACTTATTTTGTCCTCAGATTCTTTCTTGTAACTCTTCCCTCTCAGTCACATACCGGTCTGATGGCTCATTATGCAGGCCTTTTTCTTCTCAGGTGTGAATCGCTGCATTAGTAATGATAGTTCACGCCTTCTCGCATAGACACTTTCCACTCAAAAAGTGACGTAAAAAATTTGAATCAATATGTCGTTTTCTGTGAGTGAGTAAACAAGATGATGTTTGCATAATTTTGAAGCAAAAACACAAGTTTGCAAGGTCCAGTCCTCAAAAGTCTTGTGAACAAGTGTTCTGTATGTGTTTCATGGCCTTATTTCAGTGACCTCAAAATTTTAGTTTTTCACTAACCACGCATAAACGTTTCTTTCTCAAAATCACAATCATGTACATAAATGTTGCTAACATATTATTGTAGCCCAGTTTGTGCCGTTTACAGCGTTATCAGACTTTAGCCACTTATATGTTTATAAGAAACTGAAAAAAGCGCAAATGTCAGGGCATGTCAGAACTTAAGATTGTCAGTGCTAGATTTTAAGCTGCTAAGATTTTAACCCTTGGAATAGAACTCAGTTATGTTTGTGTGCATTTGTTTCTCCTTGTATGCCATGAACTTTGTTATGCTGGTTTTTATTACTTAACAGCTCCCTCTATAACATTAAACTATTCCCATATTATGTATATTCTTGTTGTTATAGTGTGTAATTAAGCTTGTTTTGATGTAAATGGGAGTTTAACACATTGAGCAATGCAAAGGTGCCAAATAATGTACCCTTTTTAGGAGTCGAACTGCAAGACGCCACTCGCAGCTGGTCATGTGATCCACTTTGTTCTCATATGCCTGGAATCTAGACCTCCTCTGAGTGTTCATAACTTAAAAATGTATTTGTCAGGAATATTATTTATTTTGTTGTGTGTATTTTTAATAAGGGGAAAAATTGCTAAACTGCACCTGAGGTTAGCTTTATATCACTCCAGAAAATTATAGCTGGTAGTCAAATATCTAATCTATTTTTCCACCTTGAAATTGCAGAAACAAATGCCAGTGGAGAAGACTGAGAAGTAAAGAATAACTTCAACTTGATTAACATAAATCCCAAAACCATAATTTATAAGCTTATTAGATGTTCCCATCACATAAATCTTTGTACATTAAGAGGCTCATAACATGGATGGTCAATCTGCACAAGATGAAAATTTCATTTGACAAACTTAAATTGAAGCAGATTAATCAAATGAGCATGTAAAAGTTGCTGAGAAATCAATGATAATAAAACGACAAGAAAGAGTGGTTATTCTTTAGATGCACTGAATGTCTCAATTTAATATAGCTTATTTTTGCTTTCCATTTATTCCAAATTTAATGTTTCTCCCTTACACAGCTTATATAGTTTGGCCTTTTTTCTGTGGCATGCTGAATGCTCTCAATTCTCTATGTGAATTCTCTCCTCAGTTCTGAAACGTGCTTGTCTGTTGTTTTGAACCAGCAGAGCTGTTTTGAGACCCTTAAACAGAATATATCTAATCATTCTTTCAATTGTGATTTTCAGTAAAGTACAAGACACGTCAAATGAGTGAAAGGAACTGCACAAGAATCTGAGTAGTCAAGGAATGTTGTAGTTTCTCTTTTTCTTTCAAGACTAAAGCATTTGACTTCAATGCAGGAAGAAACAAGCTAACTGTACAGCAATTAAGCCAAAAAGCCACTTCATACCATACAATCAAGGACAAGAGGCAATCATGCAAGGCAGGCTGTCCTCCACATCAGTTAGCATGCAGGGAGACACAGCACCTTCTCTCCTTCGACAACAACATAACGTCCCGCCTTCCTCCTGAGGGGCCAAAGCATTGTGTTTATGGAGATTACATACAGTGGAAGAGAGAGCCCAATTACCTACAGCAAATGTACTGTGTGGAGCCAAAACCCACGGCAGCCCACAGCGAAACAAAGTGATTTTACAGCTCAATTTTAATCTACAGGCTTTGGCCTGGTCTCTGGTTCCCCATGTGGGCCTTTTAAAATCTGATTTATCTTTACGCTTTAAAGCAGACCAGTGGCGGCACCAGCCCCAATGCTTAGTGATGCTTCTGAGGGTTCTCCAGTGATAGTGTAGGGTTTAATGAGGTGGGCTGAATACAGAGATGGTGCGCAATACCGCAGTGGAAATTTTCATAGGATGGATGAATTTTGATGGATCAAACATTAAGAGGCTCACGTGAGCCAGAAGTAGTGGTATCCCATACGTTACGTCTAATTTGATTTAGGATCAGTTTTATGACCTAATATAAGACCTCTGTAGGCGATGATTGACAGGTTGTCATGTGTCAAATGTGTCCATGTGTATATTTCTGAGGGGATTTACGACTATATGACCTCTCTGTCACACTGGCTGAGATGGTTTTATGGTGTTCCTTGCTGGTCTGCTTTTTCACACCTATAGACCCCTAGCCTACACCCTGAAATGGTCTTTTAAATATACCGTTTTAAACAGAAAAGGCATTCGAACTCTCCAGCTGGAGCTTCTCCAAAAACTCCTAAAACTGTTAGAGGTGACGTGTATTTCTCCAACAAGAGGACCTGTTGAAATGAGTCAGGAATTGCGCCAAGGAAAAAACAAACAGTTAGTTTGGCAAAGTTTCTTCATGAAGATAAGAATTTTACAACACAGAAGCCCTGTCTGATTTTCCCACCCAACGACTGGTGGTTATTCTACAACTATGTTTGGAGAGATCTGAATGACTGTGGTGATGAACCATTGTACACTGCAGAGTGGGATGGTATAGTTCCAGGTACAAGACTTTGCGTCGTTGGAAATCACAATAAAACGTTACCGGACGGCATTTAGTTAACATTTTCTTCTGCAACGACAAGACAAAGATCCGTGAACATGTGTGGCCTCTTCCGGAGGCGGAACACCACATGCACTATGACATGAAATTTTTGTTTCAGTGGAAGGATGTTCATCTACAGTGGGACAAAAAAGTATTTAGTTAGCCACCAATTGTGTACGTTCTCCCACTAAAAAGATGAGAGAGGCCTGTAATTTTCATCATAGGTATACCCAGAGGCGGTTCTACATTGAATTACTCCCTGGATGAGACTCCCTCTCCAATCACCACTGGAGGGAACCCTCACCGGAGTACAAATTCTCCACGAACTGAATTTCCCATAACTCTCTGTGCCTAGGGCTGATCACCGGCCCAGGTGTTCTTCGTTACTCCTTCCCTTTATAAGCCACGTTCTTCCTCACACTGTTGTTTGCCCCGGCTGCAATTTTGAGCGTTTACTACTGTGTTGATTCCCTTTGTGTATTACCTTGGACTGTTTACTCCCTCTTCGATTGTTTGCTGTCTGCCTCGACTACCTCTGCCTGGACACAATTCTGATTGTTTGCTGCCTGCCCCGATCTCTGGTATTGTTTATGATTCTGCTTTGTCTGCATTGCCCTGTCGACCTTGATTAAACTTTGCTGCAAATGGATCCAAATGCTTCTGACTCTTCATCACAATGTGCAATCCATGTGTAATTACAATAACAAGGCCATCTAAACTTCTTAATGAGACCATTATTCTGTTGTTCTATTTGATAATGTTCAGTGCTTTGCTACAATCTGTATTGTTAAAAGCGCTATATAAATAAAAGTGACTTGACTTGACTTCCACACAATCAGAGCCTTCGGCTACAAATTCTTAAATTTTCACATATGCTGATCTGTGTATCCAACATCCTTCTGCAATGCAGACGCTATAAACTCTGTGAGCAGCTTCTGAGGGTTTAGAAAGTGTGCTATGCATATAGCAAGAAAAAGATGGTCTTGTAAGTTTAAGGGGTTGAAGAAAATAAGTCTGTTTTTACCAATCACTTCATTGTGTGCGAGATCTTTCATTTTTCGACGACCACCACCTTGTTTACTTCTTGCTATAGAAACTTTCAAACGGTTCCTTTAACTAGACATTTTAAACAATGCTATTACAAAAAACAATAAGCTTAATTCTTTTTTTCCCCCCACAATGTAATAGAAATATTTATAAATTTAGATCATGATTTAAAAAAAAATCACCAAGGAACCCGCTGTTTTTACCCCAATTCTCAGATGTTTTTTATGTATATGGAGACGGCACTGTTTCTATAAATAATGAGAAAGAAACCGTCGTAAACACTACGCATACACAACACCAATTTGTGTGGTTTACAGACCCTTAAACACAAAAACAATTTCTTAAATTTTTTCATAACTTAAAGACATATATAAATAAACTTACTATGTTGTTCGTTGTCAGTCCTAATCTCATTCACTGCAGACATAACACACGGTTGCTGTGGCAGCGCTGACAATCATTATAATAAAGAAACGATTATAAACACACTCTGTCATTATACATATAGGTATGTATTTTTTAATAGATGA
The DNA here is from genome assembly GCA_032361145.1 of Enteromius fasciolatus. NCBI lineage: Eukaryota > Metazoa > Chordata > Actinopteri > Cypriniformes > Cyprinidae > Enteromius > Enteromius fasciolatus. The sequence goes on from JAUMHR010000031.1 coordinate 1,409,925, forward strand.
ACAAAGATAAGATAGCATGATCGTACCTCCCGTGTTCAGCGCTAAAATCTCATTCACATCTCACTCGTTACCATCATTCTGCATACAGCTTGTTAAGCATAGGAACTAGTACCACGATCGCACATAATTTTTAAACAACAAATTTTATTTGAACAATTCAAATGTTAATTGAAACAAACCTACCATTAGAAGAGTTAGACTTTTTTTTTTCGCAAAAATGTTGTTGCATCTTAGAAAAGTGATAGCAGAAAAAACAGTCCAACTCACTGGGGTTTTTGTATTTCACTAGCCGTGAAAAAGGGGCGTGTCACATTTAGCAACACCTCCTACTAATGAAACACAGATTTCGTGAAATATCTCTTCATGTAGTAATATCAGACAGTTTCATCTGTTTTTAAAAATCAACAGACATACAGTATAATTAGGGCTGGGCGATATGGCTGAAAACAGTATCACAATATTAGTGTTTTACACTGGTCTGACTACATTCAGAATTATATCCAAAAAACTGCCATACTGGCGAGCTGACTTTTCCTCTTTTATTTACAATTTCCTTGCTCGCTGCAGCACTCATTTTCTGCTTATGAAGAGGAATCCAGCAGAACAGCACGAGACAACGATATGCCGCAACCAAACGTAATACTGTTACATGATTGGCTGTTAGCGTATCACTCCCTACGTTGCTAGGTTACCAGAGAGCAAGTGCCTTTGTTAATGCAACCAAACTAGCTTCGCAACCTCTTCGACGAAGAATAAAAATATTGAACATATTTTTTATCGATATCGATCACGTGCCTATCGCGATACATATCATTATCGTTTTATCGCCCAGCCCTACATTTATAATTTATTTCTTTATTTTAGCAATGTTTTTTTTTTAAGTGGGTTTAAAATTAATGAGAAATCGCATCTCTTTTTGGATCGCTTCTTTTCCATAATAGATAGGAGGGGACACACAACTAGTAGAATTGGATCTAGAATTGGATTATTGTCACTCATGTAAACACGACAGTTTATCAGATGGAAATCTGATCAAATTCAACCAACCATTGACGACTTCGACATTCCGTTGTGTGTTAATAGTTATGTGTACCATATGCATCATATGCGTCTCTGAGGCTGAGACTAGGGGTCAAAAGACCCTGGTGACATGTCAGTCAGTGTGACAGAGAGGTCATATAGTTGTAAATTCACTCATAAACATACACATGGACAAATTTGACACATGACAACCTATCAATCAACATTGATCATAAATCAAAATTGACGTAACGTATGAATTCAAATGAGCCCTTTCAATCTAGATTATTTTCAAGATTAATCTAGATAAAAAATAATAATCTATGCCCACCCCTAATTTTTTTCTTTTCATATTCCAGATTTTTTAAAATATTGTCCTGTCCTAACAGAGCCACACATCAATGGAAGGCTTATTTATTCATCTTATAGATTATGTATAAATCTTAATTTTCAAAATTTGGCTCTTATGACTGCTTTTGATTTTTAAAATAGAAAATGTTTTAAGTCAAAGTAATACTCCTCTGATTAAATGATAAATTACAGTATATAATCTCATTACTGTACATTTTAAATAACTTTAGCTATACTTTTGGTTTGGTTTCTTTTACTTTGTGCAGCATGACTATAGTTCAACTATGAGATGCTCGACAAGCTAAAGTTTCCCAACACTGAAACAAATTCCTGGTCATATTGGAGTGTGAGGGCTATTTCGGAGTAGGGATTGACTTTGAAAAAGGAACCATGGTACACTAACCAGGAGGAACCAGAGAGGAGCAGCTGGGAAAGGAAATTGCCTAGTTGGTGCCATGTGAGATGAGTATGGGGGGTGTTGCTTTATCTGTGGGCTGTAATATAAGAAGAGAAGGCGGAGGAAGCACAGAAGTAGAGAAGCAATTCGCTTCCATTTAGATTTAGGCTGCCTGAACCCAAGTGAACCCTGCTAACCGCAGTTAATTAAATCTGAGAGAGAGGTGAAGGGCAAAGAGGAGGGTCAGAGCAGGATGGTAGAGGAGAGGAGGGGAAGCTAGCATGATCTTATCGAGGAGCACAAACCGTATTTTGGCAACGAATAATGTAAATGAAGCAGAGGTCAGCAAGTTTTCCCAACGAGTGCAGCCCTCCTGCTGGCATGAGAGTTAACTTTACTATGGAAGCAGCGGGAGAGAGAGGATAATGGTGTAAAGATAATTGCTGGACTGTACTTATCCATGTCAAATCATAAATTCAGAGCTAGAGCTGCAGTTTCAAAACAAATGAGACTTTAAAAATGCAGAGTTTGTTAAACACACACACACTTTGAATAAAATTCACTATAATGATAAGAGTGAAATGTATTTATTCAATATGGTGGTCCTAATTAAAGTCGATTTAAACAATATAACAAGCTAAATAAAATGTAAGAATGCTTGTGTACTGTAATTAACTAAAGACTAAATATTTTCATGCAGAGCTTCTATATGATTAACTTTGAGCATGCAGGATTCAATGTGATATGCAATTATTTGTTATTATATTTCGCAGATGCTGGAAAGAGTACTGAGATGATACATGATCTGAAATTAAAGGTGGGCTGTATATAAAAAAAACAAAACAGAATCAAATAACTCTGTATATCAAGCGTTTTATGAAATTTAAATGGATATAGAAATTGCATTCGAATTCAAGTGAAAGTGTCCAATATGCTTTGAAAAACTCCTGTTGCTATTACCATATGAAATGGACTGCAAAATGATCACCGTCAACAGCGACTGATGTCTCTAAAAGGGTATAAACATTTTGTTCCTGAATTCAGTTTGCAGAAGATTATCCAGTTTGGGGGTGAATGGCTTCTAAAATATATCTGTGAGATTGTAGAAAAATCGCAATTCTACAGCTGAAAACGGAGAAGCTTTAGGCACAACTCATTTCCCCAAGGCAACGTTGCTGAAAATTGGCAAATGGCTTGACATGGTTTGAATTTTTCAGATATTTTAAACGTGTTAGTTTTACTATTATCTTTTGCACTAGTCAGATTCAATATTTTTTGACATCTGAGGCTAGACATATAATTGCTCCAGAAGTTTAAAAGCGGTATCTTCTTTTGAAATGTATCGTCTGATTGGAGAGATTTTTTGATAAGCCTCTTACTGAGGATGAGAACTGCCTTTAAAAACATCTACGCTTAATTCCCAAAAGAAGACTATATGCGTTTACATCTTATCTAGCAAAACATTTCAAGCTTTAATCCATTACAGGTGGATATATGTTTTTTCTCTGAGTTCTTTATCTATCTATCATCTACCTCAAAAACCATAAACTTTAAGGCTTTGTCAAGCTAACATTACCCTCCACCAAAAAAACACTATTATCTGAATTTCACAACATTTCTACTTCTGCAGTTATATTCTGCGCAGTGATAATAGTGTTTTTGTTCATATACAAATAAATGACACGCAATATCCAGTCAAACATTTTTTTACATGCTGTGACACAAACAACACTTAAGTGACTCGTAGTTTATTAAAATCAGAAACCGCTTTTGTGCATTGATGAGCAATCATTAAAAGTTGAGCATCGCCTGCCTGACTCTAACAGGAACCCTAAAGCGCTCCCTGATTGATTTACTCGCATGCTAAATTCTTTTCAATTGTTAATATTTTTAAGATGCATAATTTGGGGGCATGATTCACTCCCCTCCTAAATGCCTTTTCTTGGGGCTGTCTGTCTTAGGAAATATGCACCCTTTGATTAATTCTGCTGAGATGTTTGTCATCGCATCACAGCATGATGATCGCCAGGACCCTCGCAGTGAAATCAACAAGATACTTGGAAAAAGAAGCGAGAATCATGCGAGAAGAGAAAAAGAATGGAGCTGTAAGGGGGAGAAAGAGGTGAGATCTGATCCCTCACTCCTTCTGGCTGAGTTTGGAAAGAGAGGGAGCTGGCGGGTGAGTTGTTTGACTAATGCTCTGTTAGCTAATGTGTCCAGACCACCCACTGAGCAGCACCCGTCTGTCTAGCTCTGATGTTGTCTTGTAGTAGTGATGTGTGCTCAGTTGCATGAGCCCAGCACCCTCATCCCTTATTCTGGGGAGGCGCGTGCGATACTCCCACTGCTAACAGCAAGCTAGTGGGAGTCTGCTCAGGCTTTCATGATAATGTATGCATTTTTCTGCTGCTTTACACAGCCAGATGCAAGCCGTCGTTTTTTCCTTCGCGTGAGAGTTTGGGGTGGAAAGCAGATTTTTTTTTTTTTTTTTTGCAAGGTTGCCACAAATGCTCTAAACAAGTTGGATGTTAGGGCCACAGATAAGCTCTGATGTAATATGATGCAAACTGTAAATTGTGTTAACAAAGGGTCGTTGTATCTCCAGAGAATAGAATAGTAATGTCTTGTTTAGTGCCAGTGCCACAAGAAAACCTACCGGCAACATGAAAGTCAAATGGTTCACTATCAAACATTAAGGTGCATGGTTCGCTTCATCAAACCCTGCTGAAACATTGCTGCCTTCTACCTAGGTGGCTTTCTTCCAATGCAGCATTCTATAAATATTTTTTCTTGCATGTCATGTCTGGGGCTGTGTACACTTCCATTAAGCACTATAACAAGTTTAGAGAAAAAAAATCATCAGACAAAGCGAGGGATAAGTCTATTGTAAATATTATTTATTATAGTTAAGTATGAGTAGTATGGTGCTCCAAATGCACAATGCCTCAAACTGCTCACCAGTTACTATCTTATTTTGCTTGAAACACACACATACCGAAAAACATGAAAATGAGAGGTTGTCAAGACTGTCAAGATTTTTCTACAACAATATATCAACACAGACATCCACAGCAATGATTATAATACTTCAGCTAATCATCTTTGAGGTCTAAATCGCCATGCTTGAGACGAGGTTGCGAGATTGACACTTATATATTTGGACCATGTTCAACAAAACAACGTCCCTGCATTTATTTTTATTGATGTTGAGCAGGAAGCGCCATACGGTAGCTGGCAGCCACCCTGAATTATGAGGGAGGTGATTACAGCCCCTCTCTCGCTCTCTTCATAGCCAAAGATCAGTGAGACAGAGAAAGACGGCTCTTGTAATCACTCTTAATAGTCTTGTTGTTTGTGAGAGTGTGCGTGTTAATGATGCTGGCACTTCAGCATGGGCTCACAAGGGACCCTCTATTGTTTCATCGTCTCACTGCCTTTCAAATGGCACCACAACAGGTGCCTCTGTGAGGTTCCTAGTCAGTTAATGCTTTAAATTAAGGCTATGGTCTTTTTTTAGCTTTCTGTATCATTGCTTAATCACACAGATGGATCTAATGACCGTGAATTGATCTAAAGTGGACCAATCACTATAATGTACCCAAGCTTTCTCCTGATTCCATGTTTACGGCCTTGTCTCCACGTTATGATCCTCATAAAGTTTTACACAAGTGCTGTTTGCTAAATTAATGATGTGAACCCTCTTGTTCTTTCGACATCAGTGCCTTGTTGTTTAATATACTTCTCTGTTTCATTGTGTGACCTGAACAAGACTGAATGTCTAACCTAAAGCGCATTTGAGTGATTTTAGCATAGTTGATGTTAAGCCAGTTCAGCATGCCATACAAATCAAACCTAAATTGCAGAGGGTATATGACACACAAAATTTATTCTCAACAGAATTAAAGTGATTCATTTTTTCAGAAAAATGATTCATCCTTTTATTTTTGGAGCGAAGAAATGACGATGTCCAAGGAAATTCATGTTTCCTACCACTGAATGCAATAAATTATTTTTATGCGTGATTTTATGTGACATTTTCCTGCCCTTTTGACCTCTTAATCATCTCTTCTAGAAGAGTAATGGAGTTCTAAAAAGGTTCAGGAGGCGGAAGTTCATCTAATTCTGTCAATCGTGATGCAAGTGTATATAAACAGCTGCTTACCTCAGTAGCATAGTGATTCGTCTGGCATCTCAACTACACTTATTTCCACTTATTTTTAACTATCTATAATAAATAAGTAGTCCACGAGAACATGCCAAGCCTGTCTACCTGCATTATATTCAAAGATTATATGAAAAGGTTAACGTGAAACAGTTTGCGGATGATTCATTGGTTGACAAAACTTTTAGTGAATTGATAGTTCACACAACAATTAAAATTGCATGTCAGCTTCTTTCTTTTGTACAATTCAAAAGAAGATATTTTGAAGAATGCTAACTTCACTGTTAGAAAACAAAATCTGCTTAAATCCAAAGAATACTTAATTGCATGCTATAATGTAAAACAAATGGATAGCAGCATTTGTGAAGTGTTTTAGTGCAGCATATTCTTAATTTCTAAGCAGTGTCATTAGTTTCCATCACTTTTCTAGTTTAAAATCCATATGGTGATTGTATATTCAGCACATTTAACCATGGCTACTCAGAACCCACCTTCAATTGCTTTACAACCAGTCATCAATTGCATGTCAAGAGCACCTCTGGCAAGCTGTAATCATATTGATTCACACAACATGAAGTAGCACCATAATAGCCACTATGTGATGAAGAACAGAGCCTGTGCATTCATTATCTTATACATAAGAATTTAGCATGGGAAGTGAAAGATGTAGCATGCAGGTCTTCACCTGTTACTCTGACAGACTCACCTCTGCAAAGCATGAACAATATGAGCCCAGCTGGGCTGAGACGAAGCATCTTCAGTTCCTGTGAAGTTGGTCGGGGATGGAGAAGGGAACGGGTCGTTGTTTTCTCCCCTACGGGTCTTCCTTACGGTCTACAGGACAATAAACGCAGCCTTCATCTCTTTCTAAGCAAGAAACAACGTAGCGGTTATATGTTACCCCCTCCGAGCACCTCAAAATGAGTCTCTCCCGCGGTGCAGTTACTAAACGTTGTCATCTTGACAGCCACGGTCTGCTACGCGGGGTTTATGTCTTCCAAAGTGTCTGACAAGCACCTCAAACATTAAAAACATAGAAGTGCCGTCCAATAAAAAGTCACAGATTTGTAGTTCCGCGCCACAAGTGTTTGTTGTTAAAAGCAGTCTGGTGGTCGTGGATGTGTGATCCGTCTAAACAAGCCTCAGTTCGCACAGCTGTGTGGAGAATCTCAGAGGAAAGTTGAACATCGCCTGTGAGGCTCGGCAACGCTTCATAATGATGTCAAATACACTGTAATTCCAAAAGGCGCGAGGGGTTACAAATAAAGTGACTTTTAATAGACAATAGGCTATCTGAGAATTGTTTAAAAAAAGAATTAGGAACGTTTATGTAAATAAGACCTCGCTTTGAAAAAAAAGAATCGAGTTAAACGACAATATATCCTTCCACTGTTATTAATACACTTTAAGAAATGAAACTGTAGTCCAGCCGTCGTGTGTATCACCCGTCATAGTTGACGAAGAAAAACAAGCCATTAACTTCAACAATGTGAGGAAAGAAGAAATAAAAATTATGTGTTCTATGAAAACGGTCCTTTCTCTCATCCATGAAGTCCACAGTGAGTATCCCTCGTGCTTTCGTCTGCTCTTTGGGTTCCGCAGCGACAAGCACAGTGAGTCATGATACTCTCTCTCTCTCTCTCTCTCTCTCTCTCTGACTGCCAAATGCTGCTAAACTGGGAGGGCGGTGTAAGAATTTCTATTTAAACTTCAAAGTACTTTATTTGCATGAATGTTTTACATGCAATATTGTTAAAGCATCAATATACAAAAGAAGAACGATCTAAAAAGCAAAAATAATAACAATATAGCCTACAATAAAATAAGCAAACTCCATTAGAATTGATATGAATAGTTTGCTAGCTTTGTGTACTTGTTGATGCACGCACCGCGAGCAGGGATTCGTGCTTGTAAAACGTGTTTACCTGTTGTAAATGTGTTTATTGGCAATCGGCAGTATAGATTAATTGATCGATATGTCAAAACCTACGGAACGAAGGTGCATTGATGCTGAAGATGGACGGTATTATAAGTGTGTGTTACAAATGGTTCTATCCCTTTGTAGTGAGTTATTATGGTTATATTATAATAAGAGTGATGCTGAAGGTTTTCATGTAGTTATTGAGTGATTGGACCTTGGACTATTGTACTGCATTTACCTCAACAAGCGCGACAGTGCCCTCTAGTGGTATAAATAACGTCCTTGAGCCATGCCATTGATGTCATGCTAGAATAAAGAGTGCTGCAAACGGCACACGATTTGAGTTAATAGGGATGTAAATGGCATATTTGCAAGGTCGGTGAGGATTGAAAAATCATCCACTACATATACTCAACATACAGATTTACACACACACATTACTATATAATTAGTTTTTTTGGTGTCAGTAGTGGCACCACTGAAAACGCCGCATAGATCCGCTGTGGATATAACACAACTAACATTGTCTTGGTCACTCAACTCGTTTCTCATCGCTGTTAGAGATTTTGAATAATGTTTCCCCCAGGGAAAGACTGAAATGGAAACAAAACAGCTCGCAGTTTTCAGTGTCTGTACAAAGCTCATGATTATTTAATGAGGTAAACAATGGGGGTAGATTGTGATTGGCTGGTTGTCCTTTGCTAAAGAATCACTTTGCCTACTACCGAATGCGATAAGATGGCATTGAAAACATTTAAAAAATATTTTTTGTAAAGATGTATCTAGATATTCCAACATGAAACTTCAACAATTGCTGTTGACATTCTGACACCTGTTTCTGTTCCTCGTTTTTATGAAATACAGGACGATTAGAGGATGTAAACCAAACAGTATAAACGTTTCTGCGCTTGTACAAAGCTCATGAATATTAAATGAGGTAAACACTGAAGTAGTTTGTGATTAGTCCTGTTTTGATAAAGAACTGGCTGTAACATTCCCTAGCACTAAAAGCGTTAAAATTCCCACCCTAAACTTCACTTCTGATGAAAATCCAAACCGGTTAAAATGTGCTGAAATCATTCTCATCTTGGGACCGAGTTAGTCCATCAAACACAGTTTTCTTCCTACAGGTTGGAGGTTTAATGCGGCCCACTGTGGGGGTCTGGTTTTAACCTTGTACTTACTCACTCCATTCTGAATAGAGATATTGACAGCAAGAGTAGCTGTTGACTCCCCTACTGCTCAAGTCAGCAATTACTGTCAGTTCACACAGAGGGAAGATGAGTGTTGATTTGGGAAGAAAGAGGCATTTAAGAAGACCCACATGCACAGGCATCCAATTAGCAAACACATTAATTGCTTTGCCAAATTCTGGGCAGGGTATTGAAAGTTTTCCAACCACGCTCACAAAGAGGCTTTTGTAATTAGCTGCAGGGAGACACCTGTAATAAACAGTGAAGTAGATAACACGCCAAACCGCTAACACTAACAGAATGTTTTTATAAAGTACTATTGCAAAGAAATTAAGTGAATATTGACCCCGTTCGCACTCTCTCCATTTGCACTCAGTGCCCTATCTTCCCTGTCATTTCAGTGCATTCACCAGGTTGATTGCCGTGACCCGTCTCTTGCTGCTAATGTCAGGTGATTAACATTTATCAGTCTCTGGGCAAGACCTTTCTCCTGAGGAGACGTTTCAACGGCCTGCTCTTTTCTAACATTTTCTGACAACGTTTCTCTCATTACCGGTTTCAGCATATATAGGCAAAGGACATGTCAGTTATGGTGTAGCCTGTGATGCCTGCTGTAATTTATTATTCAAATAGACAGCTGAATGTTTTCTTTTCCACTATAATATGAGCTTCACATGGCTCATGCAGTTTTAGGGAGGCGTTTCTGTAATTCTAAAGCCAACATGAAAAAACATTTTTGGTGCTGTTTACAGTCATTGTACATGTTACTGTTTTGTGAGTCATATGCTTGTACATGGTATTTCTTCATGTATAAATTCAATATATTTCGGTATTTTATTTTTTTATTACGTTGAAATAATATTCAGTTGTTCAGGGTAAATAGCAATATTTTTAATGTGTTTTAAATAAGTCTTATTTTCACTAAGGTTGCTTTTATAAGGTCAAAAATACAGTTACACCATTCATTTTGTGGAATTATAAAAAACAATTTTGTATTTTAATATATTCATATACTTATATACTATTCTTATATATATATATATATATATATATATATACTGACATGTTTATACAGCAGTAATGTGATATTTTTACTTACAAACACACTGTTTCTGTTTGTCATTTGCATTTGATCTGTTTGTCATAATTTTATAAATATGTATTTATATATAAATATGTGTCTTTTTATAGAACATACCATACACTGTTGATTTGTGACCCAGACAAGCTATTATTATTGAATGTGGTGATTATTAATCCTGCAGTGATTGAAATAACCACCCATGTGAGATTCTAATTACATCAGTTGTATTTGTCATCAGTTTTTAGCAACTACAGTCATCAGTCAAATTTCCCTTGGGTGTCTGTTAATTTTGATGGAATGAAGTTTGAAGACTTAATTGAGATTTCTATGTTGGCTAGGATTTAAATCTGTTTATTTTATTTGTGTCATGTAAAAATAGATGATAGAATAACCTTGATGACAGAAGCTAATTAGTGTGGTCATTTATTCAAGCTTTAATACACAGATGACCGCCTAAAGACCTGTTTTTGTGTCAGAAGTTGTACAAGCCAATTAACGTGAAGCCTCTGGGAACACAAATTACAACACACATATAACAATTAATAGTTCAGGGAATTTTTGTACTGTTTATTATGTTGTAAGTCAATCCATACTGGTAAAACATGCACATTACTTGCAGTTTTAAGTCATTAAAAACAGTAATATAATATCATAGAATGCCATTGAAGAACCAAACAATGCCATGGAAGGACTATCCTGTGAACCTTTCAGTGAACAGTTCTGTGAAAAGAATCAGTTTTTACTTAGAGTGAAGAGCATTTTAATAATCTAAAGAACTTATTTTTTTTCATAATAAGATCCTTTTGTGCTATGGAAGGGTTCTATGGATGTTGAAGCCTCTTAATTGAACAATATGCCAATAAAGCACCTTTATTTATGAACACTTTAATTCATAACCTGGATGTAAAGTTGCATATTCATCATGCATTTGACATAATGAATATGGTCTCCCTTTCTCTTCAACTGTAGAGTTAGCACCAGTGCTTACTTTTTTATTGCTGTGTTAAAAGGTACGGGAGTGGATTACGGCTCTTCTATCTGAACTACTTGCACTGGGAGCCACAAAAGCTTTTCACCCGCGAAGTATACAGTTCTTCTCAAAAGTAACCAAGATGGACACAAATAGATTGCATTGTGCCCTGTGTAGCCCTGGTCCACATTTTAAATCTCTCCTCTCTAACCTAATCAGTGACATTTAGGGTAGACAGCCGACATGGGCGAAACTATATCAGTCCGTGTCAGTCAGGTGCTTAAAAAGGTGGAATTGGAAAACCAAATGGAAAAAAAGGAGCCTGTTGCATGATCTGAGGACATTTTTGTGTAATTTTTCTAGCAGGAAGCACTAAAAGGGGTAGTTCACCCCAAAAGTAATATTCTGTCATCTTTTCCTCATCTTCCTCACTTCATTAAGAACTGTGAACAGAACTGTGAAACACAATATGTAAATATGTACTATATATTTTTGTCAAAACAATGAATGTTTAATGTTGTTTTAGACTCCATTGGCTTTGTATAGACAAAAAATAATACACATTTAAAATAATATGAGGATGAAACCAAATAATGAATGCAGCACTTTATTTAATTTATGCTATTATTTCACCAAAATGTTGTTTTTCATTTAGATTTTTTATTTTATTAAAAGCTTGATATCTCATTAATTTCGTTCTCCAAGGCTAGCATGCTCTTTTGTTGTCTTCATTTTAAATATAAAAAAAGCACAAACTTCATTAGAACTATGTATCCTAAATAGGTAGCTTAGCGTAGATGAAGTGTTTACTCATTGGTCCTGGCCACTGTCAGTGTGAAATATGAAAGTGCTTAACCCCTGTGTGCTCAGAGAACCGCAGGGAACCCAACGGGTGTTGAATTGCAGGGTTTGCATGTTTATAATGAGCAGAGAAAACTGCTGCGGAGCATAAAGAAGGAAGTCTATTGCACATTAAGCGGCTGAGTGTTTTACAGAGGGTAATAAACTCCTGCCTGGCTAATCAAATTCTCAGAGAAAATACAATCCTTCAAGTCTTCAAGAGACCAAGTTTTTTTACTCTTTTTCTTCAACAGTGTTTATTGAGAGTCATTGCAGCAACACAATTTATCTGATTACGGAGGGTATCTTCTTGCTCATTTTCAAAACATTTTAGCGAAGTTTAATAGATTACTCAAATTGCCCTGGTGTACCATTCTTCTGAATTAGTTGATATGGGGATCCAGAAGCTGCCCTCTTGGAGTTTTAAGTCAAATAAATTAAAAAGAAAAAAGGAAAATATAGAATTTTATATATTTTTATTTGTATTAACACTATCATTTGTCTTCATAAAACTTGGGATGCAGAAGATATATCATATAGATAATTTATATTATACATCATGGTGCTTGTCTTATTCACATTCATTATATAATTAATAGTAAAAAAAAATTATTTTGTATTTCTTTCAGCTCATGGCTGTATGATCATAATCTTTTATAGAAGAAGTTCAGATTCATCATGTCTCAAGAGATGAGGGCACCAACAATCATATCTGGCATCATGTTTACATGCACTAATAATGGCCTTATTGCTATTAAAATGGTGAGGTAATCACTTCCATTGTTCAAACGTCCACAGATGTCCACTCAATGCATGATTTAGTGTATCTTATGATTAATTTGCTTCATAAGCTTGCATGTAATTAAGGTTCCAATTCATTGCAGAGAACATCCCTTCCTCTGAAAGATAAGTGAAAGCCTTAGAGAAAATGATAATGCACACTTCAGAATGGAGATTGCATGCAAATAAAATCTGTTTCAATAACGCATCCATTTTATACTGGCCTACTCTTTCAAGCATTTTACTCAGATGTCTGCAGTCCACATTAGTGCCAAGTAGCCTTCATTAAAGTATGCAGTTAGGGCCATTCACACAGAGAACATTTTTTCCACATTTCTGTATTACAGTTGTTTTTCTAGGTAACCATGCACTGGACAGACCTGTTTGAACACTGCGTTTGTGTATCGCATTTTGCAACACATGACATGGCTTCTAAAAACGTGTTGCACAAGTTTAAATATTAAAAAACTGATCTCTAGACGTTTTCATGTTTTCATTTTACTGCCCTGCATCTCCTGTTTTTGAATGCAAAAACATGTTCTGTTTACTCAACCGCAATGCATTTTCATATACCCTTTTCACATTTTCAGGGTTCTCAAAAGTGATCTGCATATCTGCAAATATATTTCTGTATTCTGTTAGCCCAGGGGTGGGGAACGTTGATCCTGGAGGGCCAGGTGTCCCAGCAGAGTTTAGCTCCAACCCTAATCAACACCTGAACCAGCTAATAGAGGTCTTTAGGATGCAGGTAGGTATTTATTTTCCCTCAGGGTTAGAGCTAAACTCTGTAGAAGAGTGGCCCTCCAGGATCAACGTTCCCCATCCCTTTATTAGCCTAAATAAACGACATTTTGGAAAGATTTATTTTTTTGGCTAAAGAGAGAAAGATTTTGCCATCACTCGCTGAGCATTTGTATAGAAACACTAGCAATGTTTTTGTTTTGCTCGTAGAACTCATGAAAATGCATAAATAGTAAAAAGTAAAACTCATGGGATTGATATTTTAAAAATAGACTTTGGCATAAATATTATATGACATGCATATAAAACTCAGTTTTCGTGTGCATATGATACGAAATTTGCTGACGTGCATACCCACATGGTGTCGCGAGGCGAGGAGACGTGCGGGTTCATGTGCAGGCTGTTCATTGGATAAACACAGAGCAAAACAGACAGGCTTAAGGTCACTACCGGCAGACAGGAGTGGAAAAGGCAAAGCACGAGAATGGTCCAGGCGTGGGTCGATACACAGAAAACAAACACATCCGGGTTTTATACAAGTGAAAGTAGGTCACGGGACAGAGCAAACAATCAGACACCAAGACAACCAACGAGTGGGCGGAGACATGAGTTCATTGATGAGAGTCCATGAATGA
>JAUMHR010000031.1:1436986-1449314 GCA_032361145.1 Enteromius fasciolatus
AATAATAACAATACATTTGCCTATTTTAAATAATACAGTATAATGCCACTAACTAAAAATAAAAGGTATTTACATCATACTCATATGCAAAATATTTCCCAATTTTACCTGTATGCAGCAATTTCTATATCTAGTGCCATTTTGACATTCAGGAGGTCTTGATATTCACGAAGATGTCGTGCCATCTCCCATTTCGTGCTCTTGAGTTCATTCTCCAGCTGGTGGATGGTTTCCTAGTGGATCAGACACAATATTGTGAAAGTTTAGTCAGATAAATCTGTTGCTAACGACAGAAAGAAACTATTGTATTCTCAAGATAATCATTTCTTTATAGAAATATATTCCTAGCATGCTTCAAGGAACTTTTTGTGTATATGATTCTAGCGATCTTACAGCACCAGTTAAATTACAATTCACAGTATCGCTGTATAGCTTCAAGGGCAACCCGTAGGTGCATTCAGTCTAAGTGTATGAGGTGATTCCAGGACACAGCCAATGAGCGAACCCTGCCTCTGCTCTGACTCAGCAAAGAGCGGGGAGAGACTGCATTGTGGGTGTCTGCCTCTCCTTAACCCTTTCTAACACCATTCCACTGCACCCATGATGTAATGAAGCATCATATGCAAATCCTCATGTGAATGACCAGTCAGTTTCTCTGCTTTCCATAGCCAGCTCAAAAGAAAAAGCATTACACAGCCATGCAGACTTAACTGTGACTTGATTTCATTATTGATGATAGCAGCAGCACATTTAAAAGCCATATTGATTTACAATGCACTACAGTAAACCGCAGCAGGGCTGCAATAATTGTTCACCACAATATTCAGAAGAGTATTGTAACAATATGAGCTTTCAGTAGAAACCGAGCAACATTATTTGATCAAAACTATTCACATATTTGTTTTTCAACTTTAAAGCACTTTTTAAAATGCACAACCAGTTTTGCATAACAAACTCACTTCTTGTTTAAATGGTCGACTATACTTATTATTTATGTACCTGAAGGCTGCCAAGGTCATTGTTGTGTCGGTCCTCTATGTCGTTCAGCTGCCTCTCCAGAGACTCTTTGGTTCCTCGGACAGACTCCAACTCGATGGTTTTGGACTGTAACTGACGGCGATAGTCTGCGATCTCGTCCCGTGCGGATTTGATGGCGCTTTTATTTTGCTCGGCGGCCTCCGTGAGTTTGGAGTAGCGGCACATGAACCAGTCTTCCACCTGCTGGAGGTTTTGCGTCGAGTGGCCCTCCAGCTGCGAGCGAATCTCCCGCAGCGCTTCGGTGATATCCGCCTTCTGGTAGTCCCTCTTCTCCACGGTGATCTGCGACTCTTGCACCTGCGCCAGCAGATCGCTGATCTCCTCTTGGTGGTTGTTGCGGATGAACGCGATCTCGTCCTGCAGGGACTGCACTTTCTTCTCCATCTCGGCTTTGACGAGTGCTGAGTCACACATGTCCTTCTTCAGGGCACGGACTATCGCCTCCGTCTCTTCCCTGATGCGCGCTTCCTCGTCGAAGCGGTCCCTGAGGCGCTGGATGTCTTCGTCGATGTGCTCGGTGTCCAATTGGATCTGCGCCTTCTCGTGATGGATCTGCTCCAGCATGGAGCGCAACTCCTGCAGCTCTTGGTCATAAAGTTCGCCCAGCTGAGACTGCGACACTTGCTTCTGCCGCAGTGCCTGGATCTCCGCCTCAATCTGCTTGTTCTGCTGCTCCAGAAAATGCACCTTGTCGATGTAGCCGGCAAAGCGGTCGTTGAGTCCCTGGAGTTGCTCCTTCTCGTTGGAGCGCTTGTAGTCTCCATTGAGGATGGAGGTCTGGGTGTAATCGAGGCTGTCGGTGGAGCTCAGAACTGTTGAGCCGTAAGCTCGCGCCACCGGGACGTTGAAGGTCCTCTTGTAGGAAGAAGAGCTGGGGCTTGCCCGCGACCAGGTCTGGGAGCGGAACCCGCTGGAGGGGCTCGAGTAGCTCGTCCTGGTGTCCATCACCCTCCGGTAGGGGCTTCCTATAGTGTCTATCGGATAACTCATCCGGAAGGACGGGGAGTGAACGTGCAGATGAACAGAAGAGTGAGGTAAAGTAGTGTATAGGTGTAGGGTGTGTGGCTCTCTCAGCGCTGGATAGTCGCTCTACCTGCCTTTATATACTCCAGGCGCTGTTGCGAAAAAGCTCAGGCTTGTTTTGACTGGACCATTGATCCGACGGGAGGGAGGGTCCTGCTTGCTACACTTATCTTTAGCTTCCTGGTGACACTTAACTAGTGCTTGGGAGGCTAATTCAGTGTGCGATATATTATAAAAATAACGTTTTATGTTCTAAAATTGACTTTTAAAGACTTTTTAGACTAAATCGCTTTAAAGTTTGTGACGTATTTGCGGTAAACCTACGTTTTATAAGCGATCAAAATTCAGTTCAAATGTACAGCTATAGTTTTATGTAAAACGAATATGAAGCTCAATTATTCGCGCCATGGGTGGATGTGAAACGCTTAAACCTAGAGATTCTTACAGAACATATTAAGAGAAAGTCTGGTTTGGTTAGAATTGCATTTAGGGGTATAGGGCTACAGTTACAGTCGACGTGACATCATTGGTACTCTGGACAGAGTCTGAGCACGCAGCCCAATCACTGACTGCGCGTCTACAGTCAGCACCAAGGACAGCGGCCCGTATCAGACACATTCAAGGGCATTTAGCTGGACTGTAGTGTGCTAATCCGTCTATTCGATGACGCTATTTTCTTTCCGAAATGTGACTTTGCTGAAAATCTGAAATTAAATGATACTTAGAATTTATTGTATTTTTTTTTACAAGAAATAACCTAGCAGGCGTTTGTTTTTCAGTGTGCCTTTCACTGTAAAACATAGATGTCTGTACTTATTTAAGATAAATGTCTTGACTTAAAATGTTAAGATGCCATGCTATTCTTAAAGGGTTTGCTAAAACACAAGCAAGTTAGTAAGTAATATAACAAGTTAACAAAATAAAATAAAAAAGCAATAATCAATTACATATATTTTCAAGCAATTTCTTTGATCGTAGCATCTTTTTTATAGTGTCATTTAAGTATATTTCAAATGGACAGCAACATCCAATTATAATTATTTATTGCCAACATTATGTCTAATAGTAATAACTGAAAATGATTCTGTTAATTCAGTCATTTTATTTACAATTTGTTACTTTTATTGTATGATCTTGTATGAAGGGATTCCAGTATATTCTGTATATTATATATTATTTGCTGTGCAATTCTAACTTTAACTTTATTTGCTTCACATGGCCAGGTTTAGAATATACAGTATATGATAACCTAAAGGACACATGACAAATCTGCTTATATCTCCCTTTTTCTAATACAACCAGAGCAAAATGAGTAGAACTGCTGTAAACAGACTCAAAATATTAAAAAAATATCAAGAATGCTTTTCAAAAACACTTTAAAGTTTTAATATTATTGTTTTCTATCTGACTTTGCATTTTGAAGCTGCTCAAGTGTTGAGATGGTAAGTGATTTATCCAGAACCGCAGCTGCTGTAGATAATTCAACCATTTGTAACTGTGCGAAAGTCATTTTGACCTTATACAGACATCTAGCATTAGCAACTGCTAATTTCCAACATTTCCAATCGCTCAGCACAGAGTTTAATCATATCACCAAAAATTCACAATGATTCATCGCATTGTTCCAAGCCAATCCTATTGAACCGTGAGAGGACGATAAATTTGTCCCTCTGAGAGGACTAAAATTAGATATTTCCAATTAATTACAAGCCTTATTCTATTTGCTTTGTTATTGGGTTTGTGTCTGAGCATTAATGTGTAGTCCGATTTAGCCTGCATTGAGCAATCGTTCAGAGCAGCAGCAGCTGAACTTAGTGACCTTATGTCTCTACCGTCCAGCTCCAAGTAAAGACCATCCCCTCAAAATGTGCAAATCATCCCTGAGGAGCAGGGCGCCTGTCGCTCAAGGTGCTTTTGTGGCCATGCAGAGCAGTGCGGTTTAAAATTCAATGCAGGCCACCAGTAATGCTGCAGAGCACGCCCTTATACAGTACCAGCCTACTGTGATGCATTATTGGAGATCCAGCTATAATGTGACTACATTACGGGCAGCTGAACTCCAAATTAGTATGACAGCGATGAGGCACGTACGCGAGGAGAGAAGCCAGTGATTTATTAATAAACAATGCTTAAGAGAGGTATGCGGTGCATTAGTGGAGAGAGATGAACAGACATGTTAAAGAAAGGGATCAAATGGGACCCTGTCGCGTGAAATTTGTTTGGTGCAAAACCAAACAAAAAAAGGGGGGTTGCAAATGCAGAGTAGCAATGCTGATTTAAATCTCTTGAGGATACTGTTGTTAAATCAGCCTTGAAGGGATTCTTCTGCACGGGTCCTTGACGAGACTGGATGACTCAGCAGTAATCTATGTGAGAGAGAAGTGCTTTATATCTGAAAGCTTTTGGAAATACATTGATCTGCGTAATTCATGACTCATTCAAGGTCCCACCTAACTTAACATTTTCCATTCCTTTCCCTCTCTATGTGTTTTTCTGCCTACCATTTTTTATTCATGAGAGTGTGAGAAAGGGTTAATGTGTGTGTGTTGGCGCTGAAAGTGTGTGTAAGTGATAGAGAGACCCCTGCTGGTTTCTTCTTAGCTGTGATTTATGGCCGTGTTCTCAGCCCCCTGAGGTGGTTAGCAGAACCAAGACGTTGGGAGTCAGCATATCGATGTGGAAGCAGAGAGCAGCATCATATGAGCAGAGAGCCTTAACGATCTGTGTCATGGACAAAATACAATCCTCGTTAGACACACCTTTAACATCATGTGTGTGTAATCATGCAGTCAGTGCACTTGACAGTTGGTGAAACAAAAAAGTGTTTCGACTTTACATTTGCATACACGCGGCAAGAGTGAAACTACAGTAGATGTTATTGTGAGTAAAATGCTGTAAGAGCCTGATAATAGCATAATAAACAATGCACTTTTTTTTAGTTTAAGAGTTTATAGAGACAGCATTTTTAGAGACATTTCTAATCTTACAAATGATGTTCGTTCTATATTTTAGCTCGTATTTGAATGATTTCTGAAGGATCATGTGACTCTGAAGACTGGAGTACTGTGCTTTTTCTTTCAGTGGAACACACACACAAATAATAATAATAAAATTTGATATCAGCTGCCAAACCTTATAAAAGCATATAAAAATATTTTTTAAATGCCAAGGACCCCCAAATATGATCATACTTGTCATGATCTGCTGGAATTGCTTGGACTCTAGTGCGGCACTTCCAGCCACACTGTTATATGATGTGTTTTTCCACTCCATGTATGTCCTGTCACATGTGTTCCTAGTCTCCACCCATCTCATGTGTTCCCCTAGTAACTAATATGTTCTCCTCCCCCTTCATGTCGTTCACCTGTGTATTTATACCCCCCTTCTTCCCATTGTTCCCCGCTCATCATTGTGTATGGTTCGTCCTACCCTTGTAAGCGTCTTTCCCTGTTCTTGTGTTGTTTCTTACCTGGATTCCTGTTACCGACCTAGTTTGCCTTTGACCACGATTCTCGCCTTTCCCCCCTGGATACTGTTTGTTCCTCGATTGACCCATTGCCTGTTACTGGACTCTCGCTCACGGATTTGCCTATACTACATTCCTGTCTGCCGTTGTTGAAATCAGCCTGTTGTACTCTCCTGTGTTCGCCATTTAACACTTCGCAATTGAATCCGATTGCCTCCCCTGCTCATTCATTACAATACTTAAGCAAGGGTCCTCATCCTAAAATTGAAAAGGCATATATATATTTTTGTGTGTGTAAAGACCAAAATTGTCTAAAATCATTTTGAAAACTTTCTTTTTTGAAATACTTTTTCTCTAAAAATGTTCAAGTCCCCCCTAGCATTCCTGATGAAATATAATTATATTTGTCTTCTGAAGTTACTTTGTGTGAAGCCACTCAAGTTTCTCTGCCCTGGTCCTGGTCTCCCTAATCAAACCAGATTTAAAGAGATAGTTCATCCAAAAATAAAAATTGTCATTAATCACTCACTCTCATTTTGTTCCAAACCCATAAGACCTTCGCTGAGAATATTGAGAAAAGTCACATTTAAAATTGTCCAGATAATTGGGTCAGAAAACATTATTTTTTTGTTCAGAAGATGAATGAATGTCTTATGGCTTTGGAATGACATGATGAATAATAAATTAGAGAATTCTTCTTTTTAAATTAACTCACCAGCTTTGCAGAAACTCAGACAAAGACAAAGACATCCAAATAATGACAAAAATAAGTAGTTACAATTTAGTCTGTTCCTTACATAAAGGCAAATGAAGACAGAGCTTTCATTCATAAGTGAACTATTCTTTAAAAAGAGCAGACAAAGGTGGCAAGATTCTGACAGTCATTATTATCCTGGATCATCAGCTCAATTTAGTCTCTCTCTCTCGCTCACTCATGTCTCTCTCTCTGGGTGTCACAAAGCCAAACACATTTGTTAGATCCGAATGTTAGCTCAAACTTCCCAGGAGAGGGCTTTTTATTGAACTAAAATAATGACAGGGGAAACTGTGTGTTCATTTAACTCATCCCCAGGAGCATGAACGACTGCTTACAGTTTTCCTCACAGCTACAGAAAGCTCTCCCTGACTTCATGTCTACAATGGATGCACAGCACAAAATACATTTTAAAGCAAATACCAAGGCAGAGGAGTAGAGGTTAGCTTATTGCTGTATTTTAGGGTTGCCAGATCTCACATAGGCATTCGTCTGTAGGCTGAGTCACATCTCCCTTACGGGCATCATCAGGTTGGAGGATGGGATGTGATGATGTCATATAGAGAGAAGAAGGGTGTGTGTGTGTGTAGGGTGGGGGGTGCATATGGATAGAAAAGGGAGGGGTTGCCCAGTATACGCAGTTTATCTGCAATGCATCAGCTGCTTTCTTTTGCTTTTTCCTTCTTCCCTTCCTCTCTTTTTCCTGATCATACATCAGCTACTGCTATTGCAATATACGCCTGTATCACAATTTAAATTGAGGTTGTATTTCTATTACATCTGCATGCCAGAAGGATTTTAGTGTTTTATTTGTGTCCCAAAGTTAGCTTGCTCTGTGGGTGGACCCCTCCATCATGTGACCTAAGTAACCAATCCAAACTTGAGTCCTTCATCAGGTGAGAGCGTTCGAGGAGTGTCATCACATCAATGATGTCTGTGTCGACAAATTGTCCCTCTCAGGGGACAGAAAAGGAGACCGCTTACCCTTCAAAGATTAGATTAGCCAACAAAAGATGACTTTCAGCAGAAAAGGGCAGTGATGCATGCACACAAATGCACTTGTATGGACTCCTGCTGTCTTATCCCTGATATATGCAACTGTTTAAATGATGCAACTAAGTTGTTTTTGATTGCACATCTCTAAATAGTTGTCTCCACGTGACCGCAGTTTGATGCACTGATCATTCATCGTGTCATAAGACTGTGGAAGGCTTGCTTTACTTTTTGATGAAATGACTTTATCCAGCAGACTAAAACAAACGATAGCAAGAAAGCATTGATGAATGGGTGGGAGAAAGCCTGCGACATAAAAAAGTCTCTGAGACATCTAGGCTTATAATCACATTCTGTCACAAATGCTGCTTTTGGGCTCGTTGCTGTGTGTGTTGTGTAGTTATTCCTACTTGGCCTGTGAGCCAATTCTTTGGGGTATCTTATTATGCAGAACTAGTTCTTAGTGCTCTGTGCTATAAATATAGATCTGAAAGATGGATTTGTTGCATCATTTGCTTTTAAGTCTTTCATATGGCTCTTTCTCTTGCAAATTCAGTATGTTATTCAAATCAAGCTAATTTCTGCTATGGATTTGTTATAGTTTTAGTGTTTTACATGTATAATACCATTCAAGAGTTGTGCGTACATTTTTTTTTTTTTAAAGAAGTCTCACCAAGAAAAAAAAGCATCATGCAAAGCATTTCTGGGAACCAATAGTAGGGGGGAAAACAGTAAAAGGTTATATGCTTTATATGAGGCTGTTTTAATAGTTTTATTCTGTAAAAATAAAAGACTTGTTTATGTTTGATGTTTATTTATATGTGAACAAACTGTTGCCAAAATCTACAGTAAAAATCTAAATCTACAGTAATTTACTGGTAACTAGCTGCGTAACTACAGCAAGTTTAATTGGGTAGGGTTAGGGATGTAGAATAAGGCATTAATATGCTACTAATAAATGGCTAATATTCTACTAATATACATCCAATGAAGCAATTAGTTAAGAAACTAAGTGTTATTGTTTTTCTAAAAACATAAATGAATTAATTCAATAAATTTAATTCAAGTTTGCTGAATAAAGTATTATTTTCCTTCAAAAAAATCTAAACGAAAAACTTTTGATAGATAGTGTGTCCTTTATAGTAATTATTTCACATTAATTATGTTGTTATATATTTGCATTACAATACAGGCAAAAGCTGCTTCTGGCATATATGCCACAAAAAGTAAGTTTACACCCAGGGATCAAGATTTGAACCACAACTACTCTATAAAATGCTGACACATGTTAATTTCTGATGTTTCAGTGTAGGCCTCTTATTCACTGCAACTGTAATATGAAGCCATGTTTCTATTTATTTTGCATCAAATAACCATGCAACTAGAGAAGGTCCACAGATAGCGAGTGCTTCACCTGCTTGTCAGAGCTGCTGTCTCTGCCAGGATCAAGTTCAATACATTTGTCACGTTGACAAACACTGTCCTAGAAATGCCTGGAAACTCAACTCACAGTCATCCAGCACCCACTGTCACCTCTCACATACCAAATTGCCTGTACAGCTAATAAGATTAATAATTAATTACACTAAGAAGATGGATAACATATTGATTATATAACATATTTAATTTGTTCAACTCTTTAAGAAACCTTAAAACAAGGCATAATAAAATAAGAAGGTATAGGGATCATAAATCTTTCACGCTCTTGTTTTAAACTGCTGAAGATTCAGTGACTCCACTGTGTAATCAGATTTAAATATATGTAAGTCTAAAGCAGACATTCATCTATGCAATAAAACATCAGATAATTGACTCCTTAAATGCATATAAATTATTCCTTATACCACAATCATTTACGATGTTAGTAGTTAAATGCTTGGTGATCCATACTTAACATATTCATAAAGACTCTATATACTTCTCCTGTGGACTTTGGCCTAAGATAATTCTTCTCTAATTAAATTATAAAATAATCAATCCTCAGCACGAGCCTGAAATCAAATGTATTATATTTTGCTTTTTGAATATATGCACAATGCTAATGATAAAAAGGAAGAAATGAGATTCAGCAGCAAACTAACCTGGCACAGAAAACCTAGTTTTGCAGTTTTGAGAAATTGAGAAAAAAAGGTACAAAAGCACTGAAGAATGTGAAAGACGTTTATGTGTAAGAAATTCAACTGGCTTTAACTGTATTAGCAGGGTAATATTTTATCAAAGCATTACATTTAAAGCATTTTAAATGTCTAAAAACGTTTTGTGACCACTGTGTGCTATATTTTATTGCACTGCATTTATTGTTCACCCCATGTGCTGTGCAGTTTTATGATGTCCTGGATTGTATTGAGCTGTGTTGCACTTTCTGTATGTATTATATTGTGCTGTGCTCTACCATCCTGTGCTTAACTCTGCTGTGCTGGCTTGTCTTGAAATTGTTAAAGAGGTGGCCTCATACTCAAAAAAAACAATAGTATAAAATCTGTCACTGGGACTTTCAAAAGGAATGCTTTATTTATTCTCAAAAGATGCATATTAGTAACTTAAAGGACCGTATTGTTACCCAATGCATACAGATTAGTAACTAAATGGTGCATCTCCTGTACGTCTGTATGTTTTTAGGCTTTTGTATAGACTCCCTGCCTGCCAGCAGCTTCTAACAGCACGTAACAGAACAGACAGTTTCTCCCACTTTCATCTCAGTCAATTAGATAATGAATGTTTACACAGACATCCTCAACATGCCAGAATGCACTTGGACTGAATTCTTCAACTTCCCAACCTTTGTCGGCTTCTATTACATAAAAATGATGTCAGAATTCAAAACATGCTCATGCCCATGTAGAAAATATAATTTTGCAGTATTTCCTGAGGAGTGGGACGGGTATATGTGTGAATTGGATCACTGCAGATACAGCTGAGGGTGGAGACATTGAATTTTCCATTGGGTGATGCCACTGGACAGGTACTGTATATTTACATTCTCTGTCTCCTCCCTGCAGGCACAGTATCTGATATTTAATCAAAAGCTGTAATGTAATGCTGTCTCACCTTGTGGGGTGAAGGAGATATATGGATGTGATTAGTTTTATGGCAGCGAGAGCTGTCTCACTGCAGCCCTGAGTCGCACCCAGAAACCCCGGCCGGCCCACAGTAACACAATGCTTAAAGAACAGAATCAGAGATTTAGTGTGAGTCACGCTGTAACAACGAACTGAAGATCAACTTGACAATAACTATTGATAGAGTTATAAATGTAGGGAGTTCAAATATGGAAAATTACATGCTTATAAAATTGTGACTAGACGTTTTTCATCAGTCGTTTTTCACGAAATGTAGAGTAGCCTTTTAGGCATTAAAAGATGCTTTTTATGCTTAAATATGCTTAAATTATGTTACAGAGTTGGTAGATAATTGGATGTGTGTCAGATTATGAAGAGATCCTGTAGCTTTGCTTTTAAAGTGAAATCTGCTGCAGTCTGTCAGTGATGTAGCCTAAAGGTCTTTGCAACCGAGTCCGAAACACTTATTTTTGCACTTATTAAAATAAATATAAACTCATGTTGTGTCAGTCATGTTTACACACTGCCTCCAAAATTTATATAATATATATAAAAAATTCAGACCAGGTTCGATTTTCTGCATTTTGGCAAGGATTTTGATAGAAAAGGATGACAAATAGGGAAAAAATTTAAAACACATACAAAAATTCTATATTCAAATAGTTTATATTAATGCTGGGCAATGATTAATCGCGAAAATTATTAATCATGTATATATATTATTTATATTTACACATGCATTTATATATTTAAGAGCAATATATTATGTTAATATATTTATATATACTATAAATTAGATGAATACACACACATACACACATATTTTCTAAATATATAATGTATGTGTTTCTTTATTTATACATAATATTAATACACAGTACACACACATAGCCTATATTATGCCCTGCACTAGTTTATAAAATGTATAGTTTACAGAAGATTGATTTGAATTAAAAGTTGTTTTTTTAAAAGCCTCTTAAATTATACAAAACTTATCTTTCAATACTGTAATGTTGGATGGCTAAAATTGAGGAGAAAATGCTATATGGTAGAAGTATTAGGTACCAATGACAGCCCTCTTTAATAATAAAAGCACATGTTTAAAATATACCATATGTTTCTATCCATTCATTTGGATAGTCAAGATACATTTATTTTTAAGATTACTGTAAGATTACAGTTTTTTTTTAAGCACTAATATATAAAATTTGTATTATTGTTAAGTGGTGTATTGTATTTTTTTGTAAAGTGTAGTGAATCCCCTGTATAGGGACCCTGTGATTTGGGGCCCAGCTAGGCTTTCTGCTGCTGTTGGCTCTGGACCGGGCCGGTCTGGGGGAAATGTGCTGCGTCCGCAGGCCCGCTAGCTGATATCCGATGTGAGATGAAGGTGTAATTGATAATGGTGCAGCCTCTTTTCTGCACTGCAGAGCTGCTTTACTTCCTGTGTGTTCATCT
Source organism: Enteromius fasciolatus (assembly GCA_032361145.1). Lineage (NCBI taxonomy): Eukaryota > Metazoa > Chordata > Actinopteri > Cypriniformes > Cyprinidae > Enteromius > Enteromius fasciolatus. The sequence goes on from JAUMHR010000031.1 coordinate 1,448,778, forward strand.
GAGCGTGTGTTTGTGTGTGTGAGGTTTTGTTTTGGTGGTGCTCTGTTACATTCAGCTACAGATAATGCTGCCCTCTGTTGGGCAGCGAGAACACAGGAGCATTATAGTGCTGACTTGCAGACTTAAAAATTTCTGCTGAGACAGCTGCATAAGTAGAGAGCACACTGGCTTCATCTCCAAAATTGTTTCTCAATACAAAGCTGCATATTTCTCATAAGAGCCATAGCTACAGAGCTGTCCGTGGGCTATGAGATGATTGGAGGTGACCTTGGGAAAATGCATGCTGTGTAAGAATGGACAGAGGGAGCGATATTGCTTAGAGGAAAACATGCGAGGAACTGAGAGGACATGGGGGAAAGGGAGACAAAGTAAAAGAGAGAATTGAAAATTTATTGGTAAGCTGATTATTAAGTGTTTCCTATAATGCTCAATATGGAGGTAAAGCCTTTACAGTGCCCTTCACTAATATTGGCACCCTTGGTAAATCTGAGCAAAGGTGGCTGTAAAAATAAATCTGCATTGTTTATCCTTTTGATC
>JAUMHR010000031.1:1449414-1476492 GCA_032361145.1 Enteromius fasciolatus
ACTAACCTTCTCAGCTGTTATCTTAGTTGGCAACCAAAACAAGTGAAAATATTGTAGCATAATTGTATTGCCATGAAACAGCAATATACAACACAGCCAAAAGTTTGTGGAACAAAAAGGGCAAACCACGGTCTGTAAAAAATGTTTGACCAAGGAGATTACATGGGTGTATTCTTGATTTTATGCACCTGCTAGTAATGGGTGTAGTCCCAAACATTTCACTAGCAACTATAGTGAGCTGTGACATTAAAATGCAGCAGACAGGGGAAATAAAACTCTACTCTATCATGCAGACCTCTCAAAAATAAAAAAGGTCATAGATGAAAAACATACAGTACAATAATATAATTAAATTATTTATGTGATGCTTGATCCCATGGAATGATGTAGCTATCATATACATACAACATTTTTAACAGTTTCACAATGAAACAAAGTAATATCAAACTACTAGAAATGTAATAATTTGATTTGGAAAGGGTGCATTGAATGATCAAAAGTGACATTCATAATAAAAGACCAGATGAATACTTCAAATGAATGTTGTTATTTTACACTTTCTGATTATCAGAAAGTCCTGAAAGAATTAAACTGCACAAAATGTTTAGCATGTCAGCGTGATTTCTGAAGGATCATGCTACACTGAAGACTGGAGTAATGGAAAATTCAGCGTTGACGTTATGGAAATAAAATAATTGTAAAAATATACTGAAATAGAAAACCAGTTATATGAAATTGTAATAATATTTCACAATTGTTTACTGTGATTTTGATCAAATAAATGCAGCCATTCTTTTAAAAGCATTCAGTTGTAATAATGAAATACATTTGAGATTATTTCTTTAAAGCCTTCATTTAACAATTAAATCAGAGTCAATAAAATTATAACTCTGTACTGGAATCTTTGATAACCTTGAATAATAACATCTGTAACATAAATATAATGTGTTAAAGTGTTGTTTTTGTTGGAGCTGCTGAGCAAGAATGAGAAAAATGGCCTCCCACAAGGCTGAATTTACCCATTTCACCACAAATTAGTAGCATAACCAACAGAGAAGAAAATTCAGTGCTAAATCAACATCACCGCAGAGAAAGCCAAAAAAAAAGAATCTAATTCTCCTCATAGAACGAGTAGCAAAAACAATCCAAGCAAGTGATATGTTAAAGAGAAAGTACTTTTCACACAGTGGGCTGTTATAATGGTCAAAACATTCCTAGAAATAGAAAGCATTTGGGATTCTTTCGGGAAGACAACCACAGCAAATTTACAAACACGCCAGAGCTACTTTTCATTACAAGATCTGATCTACTTTTTTAATCCATCAAGTGAAATAAACGTAGCTATCAAGAATAGTTTTAGTGCACCTTTTCCATTCTTTTCTCCCACATAAGTGTAATTTCAAACATTATTCAAATCCATGGTGGGCTATCAAAGTAAAGCTCAATGAGCCAATGTCAACCACACACAATGGAATTCTCACAATGCTGCTCCCATTCCAGTAACCTCAGGGGCACAACTGACAGAAATCAGTCGAGACAGAAGACGAGACGTGAGCACTTACAAACAAATTGAGAGGTTCAGACGAGCAGATATTGTGGGCAGTGAGTTGTGGCCTTTTCCCGCCAAGCGAAGGGGGGTATGGCGTGGTGGTCCAGCTTTCCTCTCATTAGGATTCCTAATTATGGTGACTTGTAGGAGTAGGGCACTCTCCAAACGGCCAGTAACTGGTTATTAGAATATTATTACAAACATGAGAGGTTGGCCCTGGGCGGCTGATTGCCTGCTCACGTGGGAGGTGCAATTTGGCTGGAATGTTCAATGCAGGGGGGACTTGGAATTGGTTGCCTAGTAATGAGAGCACCATGGCACATTCAGTAATTACCTGGACCAAAGGAAAATGAAGCAGGGGCTCAGATTATATGCCAAATTTGTTTTGATTTCTGTCTCAAATAAGGCGGGGAGAAATTAGCCAAATCCTTAGCCTTAATTTATCCCTCGGTTTGCTTTGGTCTTCTGAAATTGGCCACTGCCTCCCACCTGGAACCAGGTCGTAACCTGCTCCCTCAAAAAAAAGAAGAGAATTCAAATTAAAACGAACTGGAACAAGATAAATGTGGATTTAAAAGCTATTTGTTCTCTCATTTCATTCTGCTAAACATTATGTAACAAGGGTGTGTGGTGGACAAAGATAAAGTTCCCTCTCTGCGTTTGGGCTGTTTATAATCAATACAAATTCATGTTTTAGTTTCATTTGATGTTTAACTCAGTGGCTGGGTTTAAAGCTTACTTTACACTGGCAACCAGACTATAATTTTATATTATCATGTAGTGGTATGAACATACTAACATTCATTAAAAACATTAAAGGGTTAGTTCTGTCACGCCCAGCTGGAGCTGCCAGCTAAAGACTGTGTGGTTGGCACTCCAGCTTTCTACTCTGTTTTGTGTATGTTTTTCATTCCTGGACTCCATTCCCCAGCATGCACCTCTCCTCACAGCTGTTGCTAGTTTGGTTCAATCATTACTGCCAGCTGTATATAAACCGGTCTGTTTGTCTGTCTAGCACGGATCATTGTCGATGTATGTCTCAGTGTATGCCGTCAACCCAAGTCGTATTCAGTCGTATTCAGTCGTATTCATTCGTGTTCTGCCTGTTGGATTACCTGTTACCGATTTCCTGCCTGTCTCCTGGATATTCTTGTTGTCTCTTCCCCTGGATTCTGATTTGCCATCGTTTTGATTTTGTCCGTCCTGACCCTGAGCCTAAATAAACTCGTTTGCACATGAACTCGAACGCTTCACGTCCCCTTCTTGACAAGTTCAACCAAAAATGAAAATTCTGTCATTAATTACTCACCCTATTGTCGTTCATCTTCGGAAGGCAAATTAAGATATTTTTGATCAGATCAGAGAACCATCTGACCCTCAGTAGACAGCAACAAACTGAAATGATCCCAGATCCAGAAACATGGTAAAAAAAGACTCACATCAGTGGATCAACTTTTTTTTCAAAGTTTTGCAATGATAGGACAATACTTTTTTTGCGCAAAGACAAAAATAACATTATATGCTCAACCATTCTTCTCCTATGACTTATGTCTTCCGCTATTTTAGAAAACATACTGCGTGAGCATAACTTCTAGGCGCAAGCAGCCGCAGATTACACACATGCGAGTGCTTTCACCCGGGTACCAGATTGCGTATACGGCATAGCAAGGCGGAATACACGAGAGAAGACTAAATTATGTTATTTTTGTTTTATTTGTGCAAAAAAGTATTCCCATAGCATCACAAAAGTGAGGTTGATCCAATGATGTCACATGGACGTTTTCACCTATGGTTTTTACTACGTTTTTGAATCTGAGATTATTTCAGTTGTATTGCTGTCTATGGAGGGACGAACAGAGGTCTTATGGGTTTAAAATGAGGGTAAGTAATTAATGACAAAAGTTTCATTTTTGGGTGAACTAACCCTTTAAAATTAACAATTTACCACAAACCAATTGTATATTTTAGTGTACGTATTTTGGGACATTCAAAATAATCAGTACAATAGTACAGTAAAAAGCACATTAACTGTGGTCCTTCAGTTAAATTCCATATGTTAAACAATATTAATAATCATTAATGTTCAAAGGGGTGAGCTATTTTACAAACGATTCACAAATGACTGAACTGATATTTATAAAGAATCAGATCCAGTCAGTCATTGAGTCAGTTTCCATAAATCAGAAATCATACCTGTCATACATACTGTACTTGAGGTAGTAATATTCTAAATTCTGCTTAAATATTTTACTAAGTTATTGATTTCCTTATCACACAGTATCAGTTCTTCATGTTGCCTGTATGTATATTATGTATGTAAAGATAATTAGGCTTTTAAATGTTTGATTATGTGAGCAAATTGGAAGGCTTATTGAAATGTTGACATTACTGCGTTTAGGCTGCATTGTAGCGATGTGTGGGCACTAGCTTGTCTTCTTCATAGAGAATGTCCCTTACCGCAACGGTGGTATTTTACAACCTTCATTAATATAGTGCATGCAAACGTTCACTATTATGTGACAAGTCCCTCATTGAAGCATCCAGCACAAACTGTACAAACAGTGTCTGGCAGCACATGAAGACCCAAACACATTTGCGTTGATTCACTGTGCCAAGATATTAAAGTCTGAGCAGAAAACAGACAGACAGATTCAAGGCTTCTAGACTCTTTAATTTGCTGTTGTTTGTACATTTGTGGAACGTGTAAATGATGAAGAAAGCAGGTGGCTCCAATCATCTGGTCGGCAGCTGTGTCTTTCTGACTCACTTATTATACCTTGACCAGGCACCAGAACAAGGATACAAGCTTAGACACACATATGGCACGGAGCACAGGCGAAAACTGACAGCTGCTTTCTCAGTCTCACTGTTAAAGTTCAGCAAATGAGCACAGACCACTGTGGACAGAGTCCTGTCCTCTGAGATTTAGCTAAAAACAAAAGGGCCAAAAAGGGGTTCTCCCTTTTTTTCTGCATTACTGGAATCCTACTCTTTGCCATTTCTGACAATGCATTGAGCAATTGTTTGACTCACTTACATGCGCTGCAGTTAAATGAACCACAGCTGCGACAAACACTTCTAATTTCACCCAGAAAGTGCTAGATCTTAATCTTTTGTGCTGAATAATGAAAACAAACAGCACAACAAATCTTTTGAATTCATCCTAGTGTAAAATAAGACCAGTAATTGCAAATGAAAGCTCTTACCTCACAGGGCTGTTGCTTGAATTCTTGAATTTTTATTTGAATTTTTATTTTTTTTAATTTTTATCCACACCCATACAGTCAATAATGTAAAAGTTAGTTGGCCGGGACAATGCACAACAAGTTCTGGAGCTGGCATGTACTGAAGCAGCAGAAAAAAACGTCAGTAAGGTACCTGATCATTTACCAGCAACATTTTGATATTGTTCTAGACTTTTCTACCCATCATGCATCATAATTAACTGTGGGAAAGTACAAAAATATTTACAGAAATTCAATTAGAAAAAAAAACCTTTCAATTACTTTATTGATAGTGAATACAATAGCAAAAACAAACAAATTAAAAGAAGAAAGATAAAGAAACAAATGTTTTGTATTGGATTTCTGTTTTTTTTTTCTAGATACCCGTGATATAATTTTTTTTTTCCTCAATCTTCTGTTTCTCTGATTTTCTCATGAGAAAAAGATCCTAGTAATCATGTCATCCCAAATTTCGAAAAGGGATATTTCACCCCAAAATAAAAGTTTTGTTGTTAATTACTCACGCTCATGTTGTTCCATACCTGTAAGACCTTCATTCATCTTTGGAATACAAATGAAGATATTTCTGATGAAATACAAGTGCTTTCTGACACTGCATAGACAACTTCAGCTGTTCAGCCTAAGATTTATGAAGCTTTTGCCATACACTCATGCCCGTCAAAGACTGACACAGAAGAAAAGAAATTGTTGAATAAAGTCATCATTTTTGTTTTCTTTATGCACAAAAAGTATTCTACAAGTATAAGTTTATTGCTTCATAAACCACAGATTATTGAACCATTGATGTTACATGGACTATTTCAAAGAGGTCATATGATTTTGTCTTTCGAGTGTTATAAGGTGTTTGTACATCTGTAAAGTTGCAAAGACTAAAGTCTCAAACCCAAATAGATTGTCTAAAAGGACTATTTTCAGGCACTGTGTAATATCATTACACCTGCTGCACCCATGATAAGGCAGCAGTTCCTTGATTATTACGCCAAAATAAGAGTTTCTAGACATATCGGCCCTGAAAATCATTTTCAAAATGTCAGTCTTAGTACACAATGTAACTACAGAAGAGCCATATCAAAACTCAATGATTCAATGATCTATGCTAAGCTGCGCTATGTTCCTTTAATGATGCCCTTTTTACCCTTATAGGTTTTGAACATTGTGTTGCTGTCTATGCAGGGTCAGAGAGCTCTTGGATTTCATCAAAAATATCTTAATTGTGCTCCGAAGAAGAACCAAGGTCTTGGAATGACATGAGGGTAATTAAAGTTAATTATAGTTTTTAAATACAATTAGTTTCCATTTTTGGGTATACTGTCCCTTTAAGAGATCTCAATGAAAGTTGCAATAAATAGTCAGATCTCAAACATTTCTCAAACTTTCTCCTAAAGCAAACTTATCTACGCTCTGGACAGTAAGTGTCTGCCAAGCAGTTAATTTCATTGCTTCTATTTCTTCATATTTATTCTTAGGATCTTCTACTTCTAAGATTCCTGAACTATGAAAGAACAAGCTCTGAGCAATAAAATATTCCTAATACGCTGGACGGGAAGGGAAAAATCAACTAAGCTTTTGTTTATGAAACTAAGTTAACAGCTAAGATAATGGCTGTTTCATGAGATTGTCATGGCTGTCATCGTTTGAAAGTTTCAGATACAGTGTTTCCCGTTTGTTACGTCTTTAGAGTTTTACGGGAAAACGGGGGAGTCAATAAAATGCAGTATTAAGCTTGTTGTGATGTCACTTCTCTGCCTTGTACCTCTAGTGCACATTTTCCTGTGTTTTCATTTCTCTGGGGTCTCAGTCTGTTCCCTTTTTCGTTTCGGCCCTTTAAATTTAATTGCACATAAATTCATTCACAGTTCAAATTGCCACTTGTTTGGGTGAGGCAGAACTGGCAGTGCACTCTTACCACTATAACTCACACACCACTGAATAAACCAACATTTAGATTGCAAAGTGCCACCAAAACAAACTTTAGCATTTGAAAATGGTCCTGTGTCAGCCACATCATTTGATGACAATTAGTTACATTGTTTCACTTGTACTACTTCAGACCAATATTTTTATCCACAGCAACGCTTTTGAAATAAATCTAGGGTAAAAGAGTACATTTTCTAAAGGGTTAAATATATCTGAATTTTACGCACCCTTAAAAGCTGTGTTATTTAACTACTCTTAACTACATAGGATGAACAAACCTTACAGTCTTAAAGGATATGCTTTTATTTTATTTTTTTAGACATTAACAAAATAGCTGTCATTAAAATACTGTATATTATTTGTTTTACCACGGTCTCCATGGTTAGTCTACAATAGTGATTGAAATTCAATAAGCCAGGATTTTTTTTTTTTCCCATCAATCATTCATCTTTACATGTTTATGTCATTAGGGCTTTCTTTTTGCTATCAAACTCCTTAATTTGATGTTTAAACCACAGATGTTGATACAGTAAAGAGCCCATAATTCAGTAGTATGCCTAAAGAAAGATTTCTATAAAACATTTACCAGACTCTTGTTAAACTCAGGCACTTAAACTTTATTAAAAAATATTTATTTCCAGGCAGTTAAGAAAATAAACAGCACTGGGAGACTGGGAGTTCATTGTCGACTATATATAACTATATTCGAAATTTGGATATTGCCATACTAATTTAAAAAATGTATCAAACAAATCAAATAAAATAAAATGTTACAGACTGAATGGCACTCCAACCTCCCTGTCTGTGTTTTTCCACTCCATGTATGTTCTGTCACCTGTTCACACTTATGTGTTGGCCCTGTAACCAATATATTCTCCGCCCTCCTCATGTGTCTCCATGCCAACTGATATGTTCTCCTCCCCTCTGTCTCGTTAGTCCTGTGTATAAATACTCCGGTTTTCCCATCGTTCCCCGCTGATCATTGTATGTGGCTTGTCCTGTCTTTGTAAGCGCTTTTCCCCTTTTTAGATTTGTTGCTTATTGATTCCCCGGTATCGACTTCTGCCTGCCTCCTGACTACGATTCTGTCCAACCTGTATTGCACCGTTTGCCTCGTATCTGACCATCAAACTGTTCACAGTTGTTCTGCAACCTCTTTAATAAAAACTTGCAAATGGATTCAACAGTCTTGCTTCTGGTTTGTGACAAAAACTAACCAGCTAATGCTAAAATCACCAACAAAAAGAAGAAGAAAAACCACTAATACTTACTGATGTTTGTGTTGTTTTCCTGCTAAAGTGATGTCATTTACTGGATTAAGGAACTGGCTTTTGTTAAAGTGATATCGCAAAAGACAAAAGGAAAAAAAAAATTGATTTCATGTTTTGAAACACATTGATTAGATAAAATCTGTGAAGTCTGTAATATCTCCTAATAAACAGCTGTTTTTCATGTTAGTGGTTGTTATGTGGGAATAATGGCGACGTTCACTCAATTATTGGTAACACTTTATAATTACTGAACACTACGAGTCATTAGTTAAGCATTAGTAAATAGTCAATTAATACTTTATAAAACATTTATTCCAACATTAATAAGCTTGTTCCTGATTTATAAGTATATCTATTAAAGGAGATTTAAAATCTCTGTAATCTGACTTAATCATGAATTTATTATGTGTTAATAAAGCGTTTAACACCGAGCAACTATTATCGTGTTTCTAAATGATAAGATGTAATAATGTACATTTTAATAAATTACTTAGACTTTCTAAATGATCTTATGAAACACTGACTAATTAGCCTAACTAGTTTGTAAATAACACAATAATTTAGTAATTATAAATTGATTGATAAAGCATGAAAATACAATTATTAAACAATATATATGTGTTCAAGATCAAGGCATTTATAGCTGCACTTGTAAACTGCCTACTAATGCATCTTAATGTTAGAACAATGCTTAATAAAATATGAATTGAGTATTTACTAATGCTTAATGATTCATAGTGTGTAGTTATTATAAAGTGTTACCAAATTATTCCCTCTTTGTTTGCTTAATGGTGGTAAAAAGTGAAAGTGAAAGTGAGGTGACTCGTGGCCCATACTTGGAATTAGTTTATTAGGCATTTATTCCATCCAAAGTGCACACACACACACACACACACACACACACACAGTTGGTAGAAATCTAACCAAACTAACCGATATGACTTAAATCTTTATAAATTGTGTATTAAATGTTTTATTCTATATAATAAATACAAAATTATACTGCACATTAGGAATATCCAGTATTGATGGTTATTTCAGCAGGTGGCATGATCAAATTAATGACTGTGGTGAAACAAAAAAATCCCAATTTCAGCACCTCAGTGAGTTAATGTTCAACATCAGCAGTGCAGTTGAGCTGGTCTGCATTCACTCTCTGTATCCACATAAACACTCTCAAACTAAGAGAGCAATGATCTCACTGCAGCCTTTCCTGTGTAATACACCAGTGCCATCCATCACAAGGATAAACACCCATTAATGCGCCATATCACTGGGTCTGTAAAATGTTGTATGAGTGACACAGTCTGGAAGTTCATGGAGTTCGTTGACAAATAGGTGTGTTGTGCAATCTCTGGCAGTTTAAAATGTGTCTTTACTTTCTCACAGTTTTTGATGAGCTGGGAAGTGAGGAGAAGCTGGGTTTAATCCAAAATTGACTATTTGCATTCACATTCAAACTACGCCATTGTATTGAAAATCTGATTTACGTCTTGAGATGAACCAAACACTCCATTTAAACGGTCCTTTAATGTTAGGGGTTAAGGTGTGGGGATGTTTGTGGTTAGTTCTGTTCTACCAATCCTAGTACTGTACCTTCTTCTGCCTGACAAGAAATGTTGTAGATTTAAAGATTAATGTTTACATTATTGATAAGTCATCTTGAGCTTTAGGTCATGGTGACAGGGATTCACCTCAGAATTTAAATCCAACTGGATTCTGAATAGAACCTTTAAACTAAATTATAAATGATAATTTAAGTAGGCTGCATGATTGTCATATTGTAGGCCAAAAAAGCTCAGAAATCAATATCTAAACGTGGTCAGACAATCAAGTCATACCCTACAGTTTATTTATATAATGTTACTATATTATACTGCTTCAATAAAATGTCCACAAAAAAGGTGAACACTACAATATTTCAGTGATATTAACGGGACAGTTTACCCAAAAATTCTGTCATTAATTACTCATCCTAGCGTCATTACAAACCCCTAAAACATTTGTCATCTTTGGAACACAAATTACAATATTTTTTATAAAATCCGAAAGCTTTTTGAGCCTGCATAAACAGCAATGGAACTGAAATGTTTTCAGGCCCAGAAAAGCATTAATGACATTTATAAAATAGTCCATGTGACATCAGTGGTTCAACCGTAATTTAACTAAGCTACGATAATACTTTCTCTGTGCAAAAACTACAAAATCAGCTATGTTGTCATTTCTCTCATTCGTGTCAGGGACACGATTATTTAGTTATTTTTGTGACTCCAGCACGAAAATTATTCCATGGATTCATCCATTCGTGCTGGACTCACGAAAGTCGAGTAAGAGTCGTGTCCGTGCCACGAAAAAAAAACGTGTGACTGGGCTGGATTTTGCTATAGCAATGGTGAATATTAGAAATGATCAAACAACATGTTGCAACTGACGAGAATTTAATATTAGAGTCTACATTAGTGTGGTTGACCCAAGTTCAAAGTCCTGCTCGTCTTTCTCCATGCTTTCTGTCTGTCTTCAACTGTATCAAAATAATGGCACAAAGCATAACGTAAAAAATAAATTACATTTACAATAGAAACTGAACCTTTAAACTCAATGATTAACAAAAATCAATAAAGGCTGCACTCAAAAAATTATTCCACAAAACTGTTCTATTTAAAAAAAAAATAATAATAATAAAAAAACAATTTGGTTTCCTATTTAAACAACTGCATTGTGCTAAACTGACTTGAAACTGTTTTGTTTTGTTTCAACTTAATGTTTTCATTTTGAAAGAACAAATTATTTTAATTGTGTAACTAGGAAGTGGATTTCCCCTTCCCATCATGCTTCGCACAGGGCAGGATAAGGATAGTAAACTTGAAATAAAATGTTAATTTAACCTTTTTTATTAAGATAAAACTAGGGGACTTGTTAATGTTTAACGCTCTTTTATATTGGTAATCATTGTTTTGAATCCAGCACATGACTTTTGGCCAGATTTTTGCCTCAGTCGATGGCAGTCGATCATTTCCATTTTGAACAGTCAATGTTGATCAAAAATCATGCAGTTAGGCACATTTTTAGCTTCAGACTATTATTCCATCCAGTTGGAGGATATCAAACGTTTGATATTTGTAAGTGATTTAGGAACACATTTTGTTCTATTGCGACATGTTTCTGAGAGTTTCTTTGTTCATAATGACTTAAAAGTTTGGTCTGTGAACTTTTTATTCTACAATAGTTTTTCCTATCTTCTCCATTTACAAATTCGGCCAGTGAATGATGCCTATGATATGTTATGCCATAAGTGAACAAGGACCACTAATGAAAAAAAAAAAAACAACAACTCATAGATATAGGTGCAGGACACCAGCAAGCCAATGACTTGATTTGTTCTATAAATAAATGTGTGGCTTATTAGAAAATCTCCCTCCATTTTCTCATATTAGAGAACAGTAAACATCACTGCTGGGAAGATCCAGTGTGATTGAACCATAAGCTCAAGTCTCAATAATTCTGACGTCCTCAGAACCTTTTAACAGCCTCATCACTTCTCATTTTATATCTTCCAAAACCTTTGATATCATATCATATGATGAATCTACCCATATCACAAACAGCAGAGATAAAAACGTAAACGAAGCATGATCTAGCAGCTAACGTGGACTTGTTATGGGTTTTATACTCTTTCTTCCCCCACACGAGTAGTAATCTATTGCTGAAATGTTAACTCAATTTGTCAGTGTTATCTTCATGTCAACAGTTTCCCTTAAATATTTATAATAGGCTCAGAGCTCTGAGAACCAGCAAGCGCAGGATGAATCTGAGAATGTTAACATGCAGGACATTTTTTCCACAGACTCTCAAACTTGGGAAATGTGAAATGTCTCAAGCAAGGTGAAGAGAAAACGTAATCCCAAAGGTGAATCCATCAAGTCCTCTCTCATTAGTGCGTTTCCCCGTGACTCATTCTAGCTTTTCCTCCCTTCATTATTAAAGTAAGAATTCGCTTTTCCAGACATTAGGATATTTAGGATCAGCCACAAAACCGCAAGCATTTTACAAACACAGAATACTAGGGTCAGCTAGAAAACTTGAATGGCACAAGTATGGGATTTGAAATTTGCAATCCATAGCCAGATTATTTCAGCTTCAAAAAACCAACCACTTCAAGCATGCTTTATTTCCAAACTAGAAGTCTTTTCACCAGTGATAAAAAAAGGATGTCATGACCCAAATCTACACCCATGACGTTTATCTGATCGAATGACCCAAAACATGAAGTATTTAACTAATACTGTTAGCAGTGACCAGCACTCACCCGACACATAAGTAGTCTAGCAGTCGGTGTCAACAACGACACTAAGCTGGTAATCCCTTTAACACTGGTGTGGCATCTTAATGTACATTTAATGCATCTCAAATGTATCTTTTATCTGCCGAAGACCTTGAGCAGTAGCAGACAGCCACAAGTTTGGGCCCAAAGAGGCCAGACGCGTAAACACAGTAGTGTTCTACTCCCGCTGTACATTCACCATCATCCTGTGACTCACCCCCGAGACCTCTGACGTATAAACAATTATCAGAATGTTAAGTTTATTTGACGGTACTCTCATCTCTCTGTGGGCTGCCTGTTGGGGTTTGAACTCCAACTTTGTTTGTTTTCGAATTTGGCTTTACTGTGTCACAGTAATAAGTATTGCTTAACCATTTTTGGAAATGGCAGATTTCACTTTTTCCTGTTTGACCAAGATGCCAAAGAAGAATTTCCACATTTTCTGAGAAAATTAGAGAGAAGAGCAAACTATTTTATGACTCAGCTTTGTCTAAACAAAATATATGCAAGTATTATTTGGGTTACATTACGAAAAGAAACTATGTAGTCTAGAATGTAATGTAAATAAAAAAGGTTGTCTGGTTCTATTTCCTTGTTCTATTCTATTTCTAGGTAAATAAAAGTATATGGAAATACAATAAAATTATATTTTATATAAATTATATTCACATACAAAAAACATTTCCAAGTGTGAAAAAACAGTGCTTACATTTGTTTATATTTTGCAGTATGGACTGTAAAAAAAATATATATATATGACAATAAAGACAATAACTCCACTACATTTTTACATGCAGTAGGTTTACATGAACCTCATTTTATTGTTTACATAGTAACCCATTTCAGTAACACTTTACAATAAGGTTAATTTCTGATGAACTAACAATGAATGATTGTATTTTTATTTATTAACGTTAACATTAATGTTAACAAAGATAAATAAATACTGTAATAAATGTATTAATTGTTTGTTTATGTTAGTTAATACATTAACTAATGTTAACAAATTACTCCTTGTTGTAAAATGTTACCCACATTTCATATATATTTCATGATAATAAAAAATGTCTACTCAAAACAAATCATACTTTTCTTAAATGGATATTGGATGTCTTGTTATCTGAACATGTTTATGTATATAGTATAGAAACAGTATAGAAATAACATAACATTGCAATGTGACGAATCTCAAACTTTTAAGATTCGGAGGCAGCCACACATGGGCATACAGTATCATACCAGTCTGATTACAGCAACCTGGAGTTCAGGTTTAGACGTTATTCAATCTTAGCCATTAGATCCATTCACATTACCTGCACTGCTAATCATGGCCTCATAGACCTGGATTGCATTTCAAAACAGAATCAGGCCGGGGTCAGTTCAAGGTATGAGCTGCCCTTATATGGTCAACACATTGAACTGAGACATAAAACGACTAAGATCTAGTTAAACTGAAGAAGGAATGAGAAAATAAGTGTGGGAAGGGTGATGATTTGGAATGACGCGAAGTCATCCGTCTTGTCTATTAACTAAGGTCATGATCCTCTTAATAATGGAGCTTAATAAAAATCAGAGTTTTAAATACGCACAGAGCGCCAGCACATGAGTGATGCAGCATATCCATTTTCATCCTCACTTTCTACCTTTTATCATTGAATTATTTTCCCTAAAAGCAAATGCCTTGTTCGCATTTCACTTTAGCTGCACTCTTGATAAATTACCCATTTGCCCGGATAAAATCCATAATCTTGCACCACTTGATGAGAGATGGGATCAATTTCAAAGGTAGACCTGGTCATTAGGTTCACCTAGGGCAATAAATACAGCTCATGATCTCCAAAGAGAGGAGACCTTAAGACCACCAAATGCTGAAATACTAACTTACAGCATTATTTTTTCCTATTGCATGACAGAAATCGCATGCAAAATTTAATTTCTGAGTGATATCCATCTGTATTAGCATAGAGATTGAGTACAAAAAAGAAAAAAAGAAAAGTGGTTTGGTTGGTCTCTAGAGCATCTGCTTATTTTACACTGCAATGACGACTCAGATGTTGCGGCGCATGTGGGGAAAACAGCTTGAACGATTAGCTTTGATTGGAAACGTGAAACTAATTATGCAACATTTGTGTTTGATTGCTTCAAACTATGTTTGTGTGATTGATCGTGATCGGTGCTGGTATTTCTGCTCATGTTACACAAGTTTGATTTAGCGATTAATCAAAGAGAAATTTTAGATAAGCGCGGGCTTCCAAGACACTGACACAATTATTAAGCGAATCAAGTCTTTAAGTAATAGCCTCATTTGGGGTTAAAATGAGGCTCTTAAATACTAAAGAAATCGCATTAATCAGTCAGCTACTTACAATTGACAGCCTTAGGTCACAAACCCTTAAACCGCCATATTTCCTACATGAATTGAGAGTTTATACAGTAATCTGCTAGAAGCGAGAGAGCAGAAAAAGCAGGCGGATTAGAAATGAAAACATCTGCACTTTGAGAGAACTGACGTTGAAATAAATTTTTGGGACAAAGTGGCAAACATAAATCTTCAGTGTTTTTGGCCACTGATGTTTGATTTGACTCAGCGCCTATAAATACGAATACCAAACTGTATAATCTGTCAGTCACTCTGATTTAGGTAAGATCATAGATTGTTTTTTGCATTAAACGTATGATGTTTTTAGCTTCTTGTGATGTTGGATACGATCCGTGCTCCCCAGCGTCCTCTCCCACAGCACAGCTGAGGAATATCTAACACCGTCTCAGGAATGCCGACCCTCTCAGGTTATGACCTGTAATTAATTGTTTTGAGGGTCTGGCTCTGCGTTTGGCAGATTTGCAGTATGGGAAGGGTATAGCGTTCTCTCGAATCCACCAAATTAGATTTTCACTGTTGTTCCAGCGGTCAACGGGCAAATTGAGAGAATCCCCCTCCAGCCTTGAAAGCGGTCGATAACTTAACGAGACGGCTAGCTTTGACACGCAAACATCTGAGATGCAGCTTGAGCGAATGTAAAACACAACGTCTGATGGACAGCCGGGGCTCATGAGTGATAAAGCACAGGCCGGGGGTTTTGGAGTTGTGTTTTTCTATTTACTTTTGGAAGGTGGACAGCCAAGACAAATGTTCTAAATGCAATTCAATCTTAAAAATTCAAGGGAGCTTTTGCTTGGACCATCCGAGGCAAACCGTACAAGCCCCTGGCCAAAATGTAAATCTCTCTCTGACAAATAGTCAGTGAGTCATCGTTTCTCAGCACATAGTTAGCGTGGGTTTTGATTGGCAAACGCATAATTGTAGTCATTTAAATGTTTCCTACTAACAGACGCTTGAGAAGTTGGCTCTCCGATTTAGTTTCTCTAAACGAAGATGGATACGTTGCATCCGTGCACACGCATTCACCTCTTAGATTAGTACTCAGAAAACCATAATTCTATTTTCGTATCGTATTTTAGTCCTGCGTCTGACTTAGATGCTGGTATGGCATGACTTGCAGCAGAAAGTGTCTGATTAGTGCTTGTGTTGTGGTTACAATCAGCCATTGGCAACAGAACATCGTAAACAAACAAATTAGACCTATTATGCGTGCATATGTGTTGCGTATATGTGCGTCTATGTTAATCCAGCCTTGGATGAGGTGGAGATCTCATTCCTTTGTGCTGTGTTCATGAACTAAGCCTTGCATGCTGAGGGAGGGACGCTCTCTTCGCATGGCACGAAAGCTTATTGTCTGTCCCCCACCTCTGAAAGAGGCCGACAGATAACCTCCCCGCACACGAAAGTCAGGCGCGATGGGGGCAACACAAGCCCGGCGTGATTCCAAGCTTGCCTCTGGGCCGCTTCAGCCGCCCGCGAACACAAAGACGGATCAGCTGCGATAAAAGCGATGACAAGTGTTGTTTTTGTTTTGGTTTTGAGCGCCCGCCCTCACTGATTCATCCTTGACCCTTGGCTCATCAAAAAAACTTCTCTTTCAATTAAAAACGACACAAATGGATCCAATCACTCAGTATAGTGGCCGTTTCAGAGGATACCATCAGTGCAAATTCCACTAGTGGTGTCACACTATGACCCGCATAAGGGGGCCGAGTTCTTTCACTGCCTGTGAACAAAACAGATGGAGAATGATGTTTTCCTTTTCATTGCCAGGCTCTGAAACCCCATCCCTCTTTTCTGGTGTCAGTCGCTCTTTTGTGTCACCCAGCGGTGACTCCCTTTGACACGGCGGTGGTTATCCTCTTGATACCTGACTCCAAAGAGAGTCGACTGATTCGGCTCTTTGTTCTCCCATCACCTTTACTCCAGTCTGTATGACTGCCAGGCTCCGAGACCCCCATCCAGCTGCCTGCTGGAAAGATCCATGTTAAGCTGGTGATTACTATCTGGCCTGATTTGGTCATTAACTGGCTCAAGCTGCTCATTAGCTGGTCTAAAAAGGTTAGTAACTTGGCGAGAAGAAAGTCAAGCTGGATATTAGCTAATACAAACCAGTCAATAACTGATCCACTTTGGACATTAGCTGGTTTAAAATGAGTAGTATCTGGACAGATTTCATCATTAACTGGCTCATCACTATCTGGTCTAAAAAGGTTAGTAACTTTGGTGAGTAGCAAGTCAAGCTGAATATTAGCTTGTTCAAACCAGACAACAACTGGTCCAAAAAGATTCATATCTAGCCAGATTTGGTTATTACTTAGCTCATGCTTATCACTAGTCAGTCCAAAAAGGTTATTGACTTGGTGAGTAGCAAGTCAAGCTGGATTTAAGATTGTACTAACCAATCAATAACTGGTTCAGCTTGATCATTACCTGGTCCAAGCTGATTACTATCCAGGGGTGCATTTCCTAAAAGCACCCATGGTCACAAGTTCCATTGTTACCAATAGAGTTCAATGGAACTAATGATCATAGTCAGCTAACAATTGCTTTAGTTTTGCCTTTAGCTAGTTCAAAATGGTCATTAATTGGCCAAAGCTGGTCCAGTTTGGTCTTTATCTGGATCAAACTCGTCATTAGCTTAACCAAATTGTCCATTTACTGGTTAGTGCTGGTTTTTAACTGGTCCAAAATGGTTATTTACTGTTCAGATGTGGACATTAGCTGGTTAAGCGGTTTTAAGCAATATTAAGGCTTTTTTACCGGGTAATAACTCATTTATAACACTTAAAAACAGCTTAAACAAGTCAGCTAATGATGAGGTTTGACTAATTAATAATTAGAGTAAACCACTTAAAAATCACTTAATGGCTACTTTGGGCCAACTAACAAGCAACTTTGACCAGCTAGAAACCAGGTTGGATCATTTAAATACGAGTAGCTTGAATCAACAGTCTAAACCATAAAAGTTTAGACCATCTAATAACATCTAAACTGGTCTTGAGCACCTCAAAACCATCTAATAGCTTCCAGTTTAAGCTAGATTTTCCAGATGTAAGAAGGAAAAACAAACAAGGTTATGTATTTGTTGTTTGTGTTCAAAGCTCTCACCTACAACAACACGGAATGGAGGTCACGTTATCTGTTCCACTTTACTCTTTAAATCCACCATCTCAAACTCATGCACACACACATACCTGAAGAACAGACACAAAGGGTGCTCTCCAGGCCTCCCAGATACAGGATACCTCTTGCAGATAATTCCTGTGGGATTTCGACTCATTCCAGGGCTTCTTTTCAGGCATTTCTTGAGGGATTCTCACAGAAATCTTCTGAACTCGCCAGATAAGAGGCACCTCTCCTGACAATCCAAAGTGGCTGCCATGTCACGGAATGAGATAAGGATTGCGGAGATGTTGCTGAGGGACAGTGTTGAGTGATGGCATTGACTAGAGAGAGCTAAACACTTCACAGCTCTTTTAACCACAAGACTCCAGCATTTCATCTGATTTTCACAATGAGCACATTGTCAAGGAATGTCTATCATTATTCATCTCTTACAATGCATAACAAGCAACCTTTCAAGAATGTAAAAAAAGTTATGTAATAATGAAAGATATGGATGTTCTCTATTGAGTTTCTAAGGATAGTAGACGGAGACTAAAAGGGAACTTGATTTAAAAAAAAATAAAATCATATTGTAAATATTATTTATTACACAAACTCCACTTAAAAATGACAGTCATAATGGGATCTTCACAACATTGTTTAGACACACTAAATAAAACCATTCTCTACTTAGCAGTGAAGAAACTTTCAGTTTATCTCGACCACATCTGGAGAAAGATGCTATCACAAAATATTAATATCATGACATTCCTCGGATTGTTATTTCTGTTCATCTAGTCACTGAGGAAATAAAACAAGCTTGCCAATTCTCGAAAAGATCCATTAATCCTCAATACACTTTTCGTATGAGCTATTTTATGGAGTCTGGAGCGGATTCAAACAGATGTGTGGTTAGCTGTGGCCCGTTTAAAACACCTCGAGCCTGGCCAGTCGATCGACTCTTCACTACTGTACAGATCCAAAAATACAGGCCCGTACGTGAGGAAACCAACACACGGTACTGAGAAAAAGATGCCTCAGTCGCACTTTCAAAAAAGTCTTTGCTGGGATATAAAGTTGTCTTTGTGCCAACAACAAAGACATGGTTGGATTGTATCACTGACTGTCTGTTGCATGTTCATTTCAAGTGACTAATCTTTGATTTTAGTGTCTTTTTAGAACTTATTTAAATAAAAATGTATTAATTATTTAATGAACTTTGCTTTATTGATTTTTATTTGAAAGTTTATTCCAGTTGATTTGTCTTAAAACACTTACTGGACCGGCCTTAGAGACCGGTTTCTTATTTTTGAGAGGTATATCAAACGTCTAAATGTCAAAACTCAAAATTCAGTTACTGTTTTGATCTGATATTATTGATAATGGAGCAGAAGTGCGTATCGAATTAAAATGCCCTGTCAATGTAACAGTCATCAGAGGAACGTTTCAACAAATCCAGCTCAGAAACAGCACTGCCTGCTGGTGAAGACTCAATATAACCATGCTCATACAGATTACTAACTCAGTGATATTATCATGGTATTCTTAAATTCTCAATCAATTTATAGTAACATGGCACAGCCGTGACTGAGGTGTGTGTGAAGGTCAGTCAGGGATAACTAACATCTCGGTGTGGCTCCAAGTTTAAAACAACCCTAACCCTGCTGGTGTAAATATTTTGTCCCTGGCTAATACTGCACAAACACACTTTAAAGACCAGGAGATTTGCAGCCTGGACATTATAGTCATGATCCAAACTTTACAAATGACAAAACGCTGTAGCTGTGAACATCCCCATGACTGACTATATGTAGCCATCTACATAAACACAGCTATACATACACATACTGTATACACAGAAGTTTTTTTTTTTTTGTTGCTTAAATTCATTCATTTATTTGGTATTATTAAATTGTATGCATGTAAAGATTAAAAAAAAAATAAAAATAAAAAATAAAAATTGTACATTGTTACAAAAACTATATTTCCAGTAAATTTGGATCTTCTGGACTTTATATTTTTTTGTGAATCCAGAAATAATATTTTTGTGTTCCCACAAAATAGAAAAAGTAGAAAATCAGCATGTTAGAAATTATTTGACACTGAAAACTGAAGAACTCCGCTTTGACATTTTTTAAATAATTATGAAATAATATAAATTAAAATAAATTTTTAAAAAATAAAAATGTTGCATTACCCGTGATCAAATGACTGCCACCTTGATGAGCATAAGAGAATTAAAAATAATAATTAACAAAAAAAATGCCGCCAAAACTTTGAACAAGCTACTACTACTGAAAATTTTTTATATTTAGCCTTTTTCTAAATTCACAACACAAATATTATCAGCATAAACATATTAATGCAAAATTCTCTCTATGAAATACCTATTCTCAGAAAATATTTGGTGGCTTGTCCTTCTGCTTTAACTGCGTAACCTACACCAGTCTGTGTAAAACCTGATAATCATGTAATCCAGCATTATTTGAAAATCACCCAAGGATCCTTGAGCTTCAATAGAAGAACATTTGACCTTTTGTTTGAAGTGTCAGAAATATGCTTGCTCAATTAATAGTGCTGAATCTTAAATAGTTCACTAAATTTACATCATATTAAATATCCAAAGTACTAAAACATTTAGACATTTTCAGTTTTAAATAACATTTAGACTCCTAGATTTTCAACATAGCCTCAAGCATGAAATTCAACCGTACCATTGAAGTAGGTTACTAAAATAGACTGTCCTCATGGCACCTTTGCATGTTACATACGTACATTATGTGCACTACAAAGCATTATATTAATAAAACCGTCTGGCTCAGATAGCAGGTTGAAGAACACACATAGTAACATGTAATATCCTCTCCACTTCTAGTATACAATCTCACATACACCCTATTGCTGATAAAAGCGCTGCCAAATACTGTGCTGTTTACTAAAAGCTCCCTCTTACAGCAGGCCAGCTCCTCTGCAAAACCTCAAAAGCATAAAAAAACCCTACATCTTTGACATTAACCGCTCCATTTTAACCAAAGCTTCGCATTCAGGGAATTTAGACAATAAAAGGATCTTAAAAGGACACTCGAACAGTTTGTGTTTCTTAAATGTCAGGCCTAATAGCAAGGATACGGTACAACGAGGGTTGTGCCTTGTCAACATTTATCTTTATTTTAAGAGTGAAACGGCTTGGACGAATGCTTTTAAGAACGTCTGCGCTGCAGCTTAGAGGACGGCGTCTGGAGTTACTGTTTGTGCACGGCCATCTCCTGTGTTTTAAATCAGAGTAATGTTTAGCCGGCCAGATGATGAAAGGGATTTGCACGCGCTGCATCTGGAGCTCTGTGTACTTAAACTGTTAAAAGAGGCAAACAGGTGGAACAGGTGGGCATGATTCAAGACATATAGAGAAATGATCAACTGTTAGACATCCCTTTTATCTGCAATCCCAGTTTCCTCGGCGGATTAGGAGAAGATGCCACCATGCAAACAAAGAGATTCTGTGCAGGCATGAAAATTTTTTGTGTCACTATTTACTACTGCTCATATCAACAAGAGTCACTACAGACATGAATGATATGCTAAATCATAAAGTTTTAACTTTTTAAATAAATACATGAAAATACTTTTTTTTTTTTTTAATACCGAATCTGTAAATAACCACCTAGAAACCACATGGAACATCCTACCTGTCCACTAATAGAATAGAAGCATCATGAGCTTTAATAGATTTAACCTTTTGTAAATTCACAAATTTTCTTGATTAGCGATAATATACCGATAACATATTAATTCATATTAACATTTTTTACAAGCCTAAAATCCTACAAGGTTGAAGGTTGAGGTTTAAATTTGATTTAGACCACTAGATTATCAACATCCCAACAGAAAATTCAACTACCTTAGGAAATTAAGATCCAGAAAATTGTGCAACAATTATTTAATAACTGAAGATTTACGTCACTTTTTTTTTTTTCCCTCAAATTTGTAGATTTGCATGTAAACTTACAGTATAGGTTTAGAACCACTGGTGTGCTGGGAAATGTGAGCTGTGATCACACTTTGAGCATGCAAAATTTGTTTGGACACCGCAAAGGTCACTACAAAATCAGTCTTAAGTCACCGAGGTATATTTGTAACAGCCAAAAATGTATTGTACGGGTCAAAATGTTAAATTATGATTTTATGACAAAAATCATTAGGCTGTTAAGTAAAGATCATGTTGCATGAAGATATTTTGGAAATTTCATACCATAAATAAATAAAAAAAAACTTAATTTTTTATTTGAAATATGCATTTCTAAGAACTTCATATGGGCACCAATTTTTTTTTTTTTTTTTTTTTAAATAGTTGTATCTAGGCCAAATATTGTCATAACAGACCATAAATCAATTGAAAGCTAAATGTGTATATTATGTAGCTTTTGTATTATTTGTATTTAATTATGTAGCTTTCAGGTGTTGCATAAAAAAAAAAGGTACCCTTATCACTGGTTTTGTGGTCCAGGGTCACAAATAATCTAATTCCTATCCAGAAAACCAGCCCTGTATGTTTTAACCTTTTGGATTTATTAAGCCAGGACTAGACCTTTGCTAGTTTAAGACAGTTAAGAATTTTTAGAAACATCTTAAAATGCTCCCAGATAATGGATTTTTTTTAGACCAAACAATGGCAATGATGTATTTTAAGATATCTCAGTGGAAGCCTTTTCCAGTTTAGACATTTATTTTAATCTAGGACTGGTCTTAAACCCCATTCGGGAAACTGCCCCTCAATCTACTCCACTTTCCTAGAACGTGTTATTTTATAGCTACAAGGTGCCTTGGCGCATTGATTTTCTATTGGTCACATGGCTTTATGTTCAAGTTTGTTGAACAACCTTCCAGCCTGTGAATCTGTAGGAAAAATACTAAATTTCTTCACATGAGCTTGTGTTTCTTTTCTCCCACATCCATATGCATACAAACCAAAATCAGCTGAGAACCTCCTGATTCAATTCAAAACGTTTATGCACTAAACATTTGTAGAGTATTCCAAATTACTCAAACGCTGCAAACCGCAAAGCTTCAATGTTTTTTGAATTCAGATGTTTTCTTTCAAATGTCTTTTGGCTCTACAAACATGCAGGTCACCAAACTTTGTATGCACATGAACGCAGAAACAAAATGAAGTTTCCAGTAAAGGTTTTGGTATGAGTGCACTTTTAAGCTTATTGAACTGCTCTATCTGCAAAAGAGATGTAGGTTATCAACGCAAAGGAGCAGAATGCAGATTTACTCACACAGTCCAGCAGGGAATAAAGCCACATCCTTTGACATCACATAGACAAACCACACAGTAATTGTGGTGAAGGAACACCGTGTGCACAGCTAGCTCCAATCATATTTCATCTGGTGTTTTTCAACGCTTTTAGAGCTGGAGATAACTTGCAGACGTAATGAATAGGTCATGAAGCCCCATTTAATCTGCTTTCAGCACTGTTACAACAGAACGAACAAGCAGAAACATCAGGCACATTCATTAGTGTGACCACAAACATCTACAAGACCCTCCAGAACGTTAAGAGAGATAAAGCGCTAACTGATAGACGGACCAGACACAGAAAAACCAAAATGAATGAACTAGCAATGGCTGGAATGTGTTTTTATCACTATGGCAGAAATGGCCCATACCTTGCCTCAAAATAAATGAATAAAAGCTTGTCTGGACACTTTGAAGCACTTTCCCAACAATCCCTCACCTCTTAAGAGAGATCGAGAGAAGGTGAGTGAAGATACCATCATGTCTGAGTGCCACTTCTTGCAAAGGTGAAAGAACCCACATGGACTAGAGATCAGAGCAAACATCTCCACCCTCAACTCCAGACAAAAATGAGTAATCACTGTCACTTGTGCGCAGATATTCCCTCATCAGAAGATGCAAGTGGCTTCTACAACAGCCCAATCTAGGCATTGTGCTGCCCGCAACACTGAAGGCATGCGATATTGAGAAATGAATGACCGTTCGTGCCATCGGTTCTCTTATCAGGATGTTTATTAAGAGGGATGCTCTGTGATACAGTGGAGAGAAAAAACATTTCACAGTATGACATTAATTCCTCACCATGGCACAATGAAACATTTGAAGACTCGCCCTCTTCCCTCCCATGTATTGCAGCAAAGCAGAATTATTTCTATGCAAGAACCTGTCTATACTAAAAACATCCTGAAGGAGTGGGAGGGAATGCAAAAACTCCGTATTAACCCCGAACCAGAGTTCGATAAATACTTCCTATCCCTTGCAGCAACTGATTCCCTTACAATGTACTCCTTTTTCACATATTAAAACATTCCTGAATGTGATGGAACTCCGCATCTAAATTTGAAACTTAATTGCGATGAATGGTGTACCACCTTCCTGCATCCACAAAACCTACATCAAACTACACGCACCCCAGCTCTGGGCCAACATTAGCAGAGGAGTGTGTGACTAGGGAAGTGAGGGATTGTTTTGGTCGAGTTGAAACTGTGGAGAGGTAGGGTTGTTGTAATGGTCTTAACTTGGTTCCTGTATCTCGTAGGATCTACTCCATAAGGTCCCAGTGGGCAAAGTACAGTACATCTGTTTGAACCCCTGTCAAATACTGTGGAGGATTACTGCTGGGAACCAATTTTGGAGGACAACAGGGCAGATATACGGTAACTACTCATGCTAACCTCACTGCTACAGTGACATTCACTTGAATTAAGAGTGGTTAGGGAATACAAATCATTTTATGGAGGAGCCACAGGTGTTTGGGATTCTGTGTGTAAATCTTTAGTGATATTCGCTAGGACTTCATCTCGGCAGCGATCCTTCAAAGCTTCATGCTATTAAGAGAAAATTTGCAGTGTGTGGAAATGGTCCTCTGAAGCTGCATCTGAAAAAAAACGTTGATTCCTCATCTTGGAACACCACCATATAACACCAGCTGGTCACTTAATGCACATGGTAAGTTCACAAGAAATAAACAATTAAGCAAGAAAAAGGGAAAAAAGCATACAGTTTATGGCTTGGGAACAAATTAGTCATGTGTATGCTTACGCTAGCAAAAAAAACACAGATTTAAAAACAGATTGCTGTGCTATATAAAACCTGATCTATAATACATACAAAACCAGATGATAAGTGGTTAGCTTGATTTATTAATGCTAATTAATGCGATGCTGTAATGCTTTTTTCCTTTTAACTTCAGTCAAATGGGGGACCCAAAAAAAATAATAATTGAAATCAACAGAATAACTAAAGTTCTGGAAATACTGAATAAACTACTTATCTACAGATTAAATGAAATGGGTGTCATTAAGAGCTTGATCCTATTAGTGCTAATTTAGATCTAAAGGTTTATTGGGTTTGTTCGATCTCCTCGTCTCTGTGACTCATCTGGTCCAAAGCAAGGTCAGATCTTCTCTTTCCTCTCTAGCCCTCGCGGACCTTGGCAGACAGAGCATCACAAGTCTTCTTGGCATCTCCCAAAAGCATGGATGTGTTTGGTTTGTAGAAGATAGGGTTGTCTACAGCCGCGTAGCCAACTCCCAGAGATCTTTTCATCACGATGACCTGGAGGGATGAAAGCAGAGAGGGATGAAGCATTTAGTCTTATCCCGAAACAAAGGTAGCTGGAAAATTCACATTACATAAAATCCTGTACGTTGCCCTTAAATTAGCAATGGCTTTTTCCACTGAGCTGAGCCAGCCAATTTAAACTCTTCATCATTATTCCTGTAATAACATTGCATGCACCTGTATGTGAAGCGGCGGAGAACGGTTTTAGGATTCGTACAAGAGGGTGCAAAAAGAGCCCGAGCTTCCAACATGTAACGGTTATTTAAGTATCTGCCATTTACAAAATTAAGAGTCATTAGTGTCTTGAACACCAGTTTTTAGGTTGAGCAGTTTCTGGGAAAATCGTCGAGAGCAGTGCTTTGATTGGGAGCATCTGTTTGGGAAGGAGGAACACTTGGTAATTGAATAAGTAAAACCAGAGAGGAGAGCCCTTGCCGCTGGTCTAGCTTTAGTGTTATTCAATACACTGAAAGATATTTGGAACGAAATGACCCTCATCTTGAAACTTCAAAATCAGCAGGCGGATCCTTTTGATATCATCATCTGTCCCTCAAAAGCCCTGCAGATGTTCAATGCCAGCCAGGTGATCGGGACAGCTTTCAGATGCACCCATCTCCTCTTCTCAAAGAGTCACGTGACCGCTTTACCCAGGCTCAGCATCCCCCAGGACAGGACAACATCCTTTTGTTAAATTATTCATAGGGCAGCTGGTTTCATTTGGGAATGAGGTTACACATGAAGGTCTTTAACAAGGCTGGGAGCAATCAGTAGAGTGGATGTTGCACGAGATTGAGGATATCAAAACCAATGGAGACAATCGACAGGGAAACTTCAAATTCAGCCGCACCATCATGTCATCAAGAGCGTCAGTATAAGCTGGTCAAGTTCCCCTCGATGAGACTTGGCTACACTTGGAAGTTGCTACAAATAAGGAAGGCTCTTGTTCAAAGCTCTAGTGTTTGCATAATTCCATATGGAATTATGGAACAGGTTAACAAGCTACACGCAATTACTCGTGAGAGAAGGTCGACGTATTTACACATTCGCAAACGTCAAGCCCCAGTACTCGAAGTGATTTCCCTAGAGAAGGTCTGGCCCCAATGGGCCTGTCATGTGGTGAGGCACACCAGCCCCACATTTTAGGGAAAGTATCGGTCGGATGCTCCGAAATGTCATCATTCCAGAACGAGCGAGTCAGCGCTAATGAAAACAGCGTGAGGCTTGTCATGCTGGAGATACACCTGGATCGAAGCGTGGTTACAGTGGGAACCAGCTGTGGGGATGGGATGGAGATTTTCATATCGCTCTGGGTGGGAGAATGAGGGATGGTCTGTATTATTACGCTTGAGGGCAAATGCTGCGATCCTGGCTTTTATTCCAGCTAGGTCATAAGAGTATAGCCTGATACATATGGAGTATGAAGTATGTCATGCACACCAAAGCTGCATTTATTTGACTCAAAATAAAAACTGTAGTATTGTGATTTACATTAACTGATTTATTTGGAAATTTTATAATGTGATTTATTATTGTGAGGCTAAGACAAGCCATAACTTCAGTGTCACATGAAATCAATTTTAATATGTTGATTTGGTGCTCAGGTAATATTATTAGTTATTTACGCAAGATATCTCCACAAAAAATAGTTAAGCATACATTGATATATATATACACATATACATAAACATAAATACACACATACATA
>JAUMHR010000031.1:1481008-1495859 GCA_032361145.1 Enteromius fasciolatus
AATACCTACTTCTTAAATTGTTTAGAATTTTTTCATCATACAAATGATCTTATGTGATCATGTGATACATATATATATATATAGATGAGGGACACAAATGCCACATGTTCTGTTGAGTCCCCTTATTTTCCCATGCTTTATGTCCCTTTTTGACCTCTCCTTTTTCTTTTTATAAATCCTGGCGTATGTCCTCCATCTGAAGGTGTAGTATAGTGTCAAATCTCCTGTTAATACTGACCTGCTTTCAATTAGTTTGGAGAGAAAAGAGGATTAGCTCTGTTTTACCTGCTGCAAGAAAAAAGCCACATTATTGGTCTGCCTGTGACAGCACTGCTTAAGATCTTTCACTGAGTCCATCAATACTGCGCAGGGCGACTTGCCAAGACCTGTTTCTCAAATAAGCCCTGTACCATTCACACTCGCTCAGAATTCAACCCATACCTGCCTTTGTGCGTACCATGCTCCAAGACAAACACACACACACACACGCATACAGGTAAATCCCACTTACCACCCATCTGTAAACTTCACCCTCCCTTTAATATGCTGACTGTGAGTGATCGCTTCTCCTTCTGGGGCGGAAAGTAATTCCTCTGAAGGGTAAATAAACTGGGAGAGCCTTTGTCTAGTTAACTTGAGGTCTGCAGACATTGCCGAACAGTCTGCTCTCTATACCTGTTGAAAGAAAAATTCACCCTTGATTTAGTAGAAACCTAAAGGCTGCGGAACAAACAAGAATGTTTCCATTATAACACCTCAAGGACCATGCGTACTCATCAAATGTTGTTCAAAAGGCTTTTAAAACCTAAAAACCGACATATCACACCAGTGAAATTGCTCTCAGTCATTCTACAACTAAACAAGGCTCTGCGTGTTGAGTTCCTGTGTTGATAGACACTCGGCGAACAGCCTGTTGAGAACCTCTGTATGCGTGTTAAGTGCGCACTAAAAAAACTCTGTAATGTTTGTTGACTGATGCCTGTTCGCACCGTTTTCATGCTCGCAGCGGTCCTCTGGATGCTGCGGCTTACAGAGCAAGGCCAAGTTGCTATCTCTACATCACTAAATAGCTCGTGCTGACATTGAACCAACACAAAAGCCGATGCCCATGCTTTTCCTAGAAACACATAATAAACAGCTTCCCCACCGCATACGATCACGCTCGCCCATTGTTAATAATCGTAAAGAACTGTTTTATTCATTGTAGCACAATATGTCTTTATTATGTATGGTTAAGGGTGCCTTGCTTACATTCAAAAGCTGTAATACAGTCATCTGTCCCTTTCCATGTGGGGATGAACATGCCTGTCATTCACAGAGGTTGTGTATTAATACACTGCTTTGTCACCTCCTCTCCTGGCCTCCCTCTGTGGCCGCCTTATGCTGTCTGAGGGCCAAGGCCACTCCATCAATCTGTTAAAGTGACAACAGTGGAGGCCTTAGCTGTCTAACAATAGCAAGGTAACTACCACACACCATGGACACGTACATGAGACCACAGATTAAATCCGGCGCTGTGCTGGGATGCTAATCACTTTAGCAGGCCCAGACAAGCCACTGAAGACACAAATATGGATTATGATATTGACAGAGGACATTAGTCAGGGTTGACTTCGTTTAATCTGATGGGAATGCAAACGAGGCCGTGAGCTATACTTGCTTGTCTTAATTTGCATACTTTTACATACTTGTTTTTATCCCAAAAAGGTTCACGTAAGCTGCACATTTCAGCTTTGTACATCGTACTGACCCCAAAATAAGCGATTAAATATTATTTGGAAGATATTTCCTTTATTAAGCTTAAGATTAATACTTTAATTAAAAAAAATATTGTAATTATTTTTCTTATTAATTTTTTAAAAATGTTTTATATTTTATACATTTATTTAATTATATTTAATTTTACATTTTATATTATTGTGTTTTATATTATAGTAGTACTTTTTATTTATCCCCTTGGGGAAATTCTATTTCAGTGGGTTTTAACATGCGTTTGCCAAATAATAGAATCGCAATTCAACAAAAACACTTAATATTATATTATATTGTATTATTAACACCAATGTACGATCTATCAAGCAGACTTCTTCGTAGATCCATTTACATTAAATTTGACATCTACCCTGAATTGTGTTCTACTTGACCTCAAAATTAAGGCCAACAAACCTCTACATACATTCAGGGAATTTGGCATGACAAGGTCACCTTGCCAAATATCACTTGAATTTGTTCAACAAAAACATATCTCTGCCATGGATTGGTTACCATTGCATGGCAGCCTCTAATTTATAACTTCAAAGCCTGCCGCAGCGTTCCATAATCCATCATATTCCATTTTATAATCCAGGATGTTATGTTATGATGTCAATCACACAACCACAGCCCATAATAAATATTTTCCTCAAGAGGACTTGTTGAACTTGGAGCCCCTGGCTCTTGAATGTAGATAGCAGAGGAAGCATCAGGAATGAAAGGAAAGCGCTCCCTCCACTAAAAACAGAAGATCAGCAAAGCAATATATACTCAACTTACGGTTTATTAGCTCGATCGTGGAGATAAGAAACATCTGTATGACTGTTCCATCCCTTCATCTTCGTCTGAGACCGAGACCCTGCTCTGATTTATTGGAAGGTTTTCTTTTTTTTTTACTTGAATCACCTGTCATCAGATGGAGATGCCCATACCCAGACTGCCTCAGCGGAGGGAAAATGAACTTTCCAGAAGGGTTCCTTCCCAGAATGCTATTTGGCAATGCTGTCCGTACACAATATGTGGTGCATCAGTGAGCTAATCCTTCCCGGTCGGTATGAGGCGAATTTAAATGAGGTCTGGAGGTGTTTCTTGTCCAAAGCAATGAGAGCATATCTAGTCAATACTACTGGTGCGACATATGGTACATGCATACAATACCCCTCATCTCCTCCCCCCGCCCCAGGGAATACATATTCAGCAAACTTTTTTTTTATTGTTGATGCAGGCTGCCGTTTCTGTTGCAGCATTATGGCACACTGATGAAATCAGTAATACCATGGTATTGTTTGTTTAGAGATGCCCTGGACTATGCAAATAGATTTTAGAAGCAGGAAATGTTACTTTTTAAATCTATTTCAAATTTACATTCTCCTTTAAAGCCATGTGTAAAGATTTTAAAACACCAACTGGATTATCATGGCGGTTATACTCCGGGTTTTCTGTCTCCTCTCTTTCTGTGTATGTGTGTGTGTGTGTGTGTGTGTGGCTGTTCTCGGCTCTCGGCCCTGCAGGGTGTGCTGGCTGATGGAGGAGGCTCTGACAGGGCCGCTGAGGGTTCTGATGAACTGGGCTGGATGGAGGAGATTGAGAGCACCAGGTGTGGGGGGCCTGAGCACGGCATGCTTGGCACTCTGAGGGGACTCTATGTTTAGATGTTACATTACGTTACATGTGCTGTTTTTTCTGGCTCTGCTGCGTTTGTTGAAGGTAAAAACGGTTCTATGCCAGCCTCTAGGCCACCCTCACGCTTTCTCTCTCTCCAAACCTAATATAAAAACTTCATAGTTGGTCAGTGTATGTTGTGCTTTAGATGCTGGTGGTCTCCATTATGGGATGTGCTTCTGTCTCCACCAGGCTGATTACCCAGCTTCCTTGGTCGAACAGTTTAAAATAATAATAATATAAATTTTATAGGAAAATGTTATATTGAAATTCCATATAAAACTTGGTCAACAATTTATTTTAAGGACCTGTTCTAACTATTAAGTAATAATCCTTCTAATCCTACTAAATTACACTGTTAAATATATGCAATATTTGATCATATAAAAATTATATATATATTTCTTTAGAAATTATATTCTAGATTTCTTTATACTGTTATGTAGGGTGTATATGCATATAGATTACTGTTAAAAAGTTAGTTTTTTTTTTTTTTTTTTAAGTAATCTGTACGTTTATTCAGTCAAAAATTCAAATAATGCTGTTCTTTCAAACTTTCAATTCATTAACGAACCTACAAAAAATATCGCACAACACAACAGTTTTTAACAATAGTAATTGAAAATGTTTCTTGTGCACCAAATTAACATATTAGAATGATTTCTGAAGGATCATGTGACACTGAAGAATGGCTTTACAGGGTTTTCTTCACAGGGTAACTTAACTTCACTTCACATTACTTCAAATTTGTTTTATAAATTGATGTCAGGTGAATCAGAAACTTGGCCTAATTTTACAGTGCTTCCTAACTAGCTGACTTTCCAGGGAAGCCAGACAGTCGCCATACCTTCTTCGCCCACTCTTTTCTCTCATCCCGTATGGTCTCACAGCACAATGCCACCCTGACAATAAATGAAAGTCGAACTTTCTGGAAAAACACCTTTAGTAATACTCCCACACAGGACTTTAATAGGACATAAACCAAACATGTTGTGTTCTGGACTATTTTAGGGTCAGGGTCAGCGTCGTCATTCTATTCGTTCTCTTTTGAATATGGAGGCCTTCATTAATAATGAGCGAACCATGACCTCTGACTCTAGTCCTGACCTCACGTGGTCTCACTATTGCATTAAACCCACTAGAGTATATTTGGTGCCAAGCACTCGTGTCAATCTAGTTATTTGAGATCTGTAAAGCATCTACTCAATATTCAGTTGCAGCAGTAAAGAGGATCCACTCAGGATAATGAGGTTTTCAATCTAAACAAGTATGTTATTTATAAGTAGTACGTCTGCTTGCACTCGTCTGTGAAGTTCACAAGGCTGCCCCATTGGTGACCTTTCGCCGTTAATGCAGACTTTTCTAGGGATGGGTAAAAATATTGATTGTCTCAATCTCAATGCTAATTCTTAAAGGGACAGTTCACCAGAACACGGAAATTCTGTGATTATTTATTTACCCTCATGTCTTTCCAAACCTTTTTTCCGTAGAACAGATAACTATTTTCTGTTCAGTAGAAGTTTCGAATGACATGAGGGTGAGTAAATGTTCACAGGATTTTCATTTGTAAATATTATAGTTAGTATAATGTCTAAAGTGGACTGTCAAAATAACGTGTAAACAAGAAATCAGAATCTAAATGAATCAAAATCAGAATTAGAGTTAATGAATGTCATAAATGAAGGTCAGCTGTTTATATACATTTGTTTGTGTGTTTATCAGCCCATAGGATTGACCACAGGATGTCCATTGTTTGTCGAGTGACATATACCACATGGCAGTCCACTAATCACAATGACACGAGAGCGGGACGATTAACCTGTGGCACCACGAATACTTTCCACATATCACTCATGTTAGACAAGTAACTATCTCACCCAAGAGCGATAGTCCCGTTCTCACTCACTCATGTTTGCTTGCTTTCTTCTATTCACACATGCATGCTCAAATACCTAGCCTTTTTTCTTTAATCTATTGCTGAATGTCCTTTGCCAATGTTTCTGAAATATAGACATGCCTCCCACAATCACCTATATGCTTTTAATGTAGCGAGCCATATATCTTGACTCGTCAAGAAAATCTCACACGGAGTGTTTTCCATGGGAAACTCGCAGAGAGGCGGCTCTTATATGCATTTTTTCTCCCCTCCTTCACCTTCATCCGTCTTTTGAGGCGTTTGCCAAGCCAGCACAGCTTGAAGTCCTGGCAGGCCATTGTTTGTCTGTGATGTTAATGCTTCTGGGCAGACATTCTTTTGGAAGGGGTGAATGAGTGATATCTGAGGCGTTGGGAGATGTACCATTGCCTCCCCACTGAATGATGGGACAACTGCTCCACGGCTGGCCCGAGAGCTGTAACCTGAGGAGGAGATCCTCCATCTGTGCCACTGTGAAAGGCCTGGAGGGCTTGAGGCTTAGCTGACCTACACCCCTGGGAGTCACGTCAGTCATTGCCTCGAGAGCGCCCTCTACAGGAAGGTGTAAGGAGGTGCACTTAAAGGCATAGTTCACGCCCAAAGCTGTTTCAAACTTTCTTTCTTCTAAGCACAAATGAAGGTATTTTGAAAAATGTTTTTGTCCATACAATGAAGGCTCATGGGGTCCGAAAACTAAATCGACAACATATATTCTTTTGTGTTCCATAGAAGAGGTTTTGGACAGTTGGAGGAGTTGAATTGTAATTTTGGTGAGTTTTCCCATTATTAACAATAATGCTGTTTTGTCCGGAGGCTTGTCTAGTCAGCTTGATATGTTTGCCCATTTCTTCCATTCTTTGGAAAATCAATGCCAGCTCCTCAGAGTTCTTTTGATTTAATTGGCTTCCGTTGGAAATTCTTGAGTGAGGAGCCTCCTTCATTTTTCATTCCATTGTTAAGTCTGAGGAGTCTGACCTTGGGATGAACCAACTTTAATCATGAACTCCATGAGCCCACTACCTCCCGGTGTCCTGCCTTTCTTTAGACTCAGGTCTGCCCCGGTCATCACCCATAACCCTCTGTTTGAGCACGTAGAGAAAGAGCGATGGAGAGAATCGACTGAATAGGAGGATTATCGTTATGGGTGGTTTTTGTTGTAGGACTTGTTCTGATGCAGCCATGTGCCATGTTTGTGTTAGTAGCCTTGATAGAAACAGCTAATGAGCTTCTTTTTTAATCCTAATGATGAATTGGCACAGCATTGTGTGGTTTATTGACCAGCTGGCCCATCGCTCTTCAAGCGCATGAAAGAAAGCCCAGCATTGATGAGCTGTTTGTCTGATATTGGGTTTAATGGGGTCAAATCTCTTTATAACCCACTGGAGCTCATCTGATACACATTGAAAATGAATTGCTGAGGTGGCATTTGATTTAGAGGCCACGTAAGAATATTATAAAGTGACACAATGTCACTCAATTCTCTCACTCATTGATTTTTCTTGCACAGACATAGAAAAGCACTCTGTTGCCTTTAGGTGTTGTTGTCCAGAGAGCTAATATGTTGTTGTCTGGTCCTCTAACTTTGTGACCCAGGGGAAATAGTTATTTAGTATCCTCTAGCAAAGATATTTCACATGATAGACAGGTGAAAGGGCATTAGCCTTGACTCAAACCACATTTCACAGTGTATTTATGTGTCTGGCAGGTGCTTTTATCCAAAGTAAATTGTGTTGCATTGGAGACTTACTTTTTTATATAATTTCACACATTTCCGTGAATTGAACCCTTGACCTTTACGTGGTTAGAGCCATGACTCTATTCTGTGAGTAATTCAGAGCTCAGTTTGAAATGATGAATGAAAAAAGGGTAACACTATACAGTAAGGGCCAATTTGTTAACAACAGTTAATACATTAGGTATCACACAAACTAACAATACTAAATAATGTTACAGCAGATAATGTTAAATTATACATATGCAGTTTATGTTAGTCAATTTATGTTTTTCATAATACTTTAATATCAAATTACACTGAGAAATTACAGCAAGGATGTGTTTAATTGATCAAACGTAATGTTACAAAAGAATTGCATATAAAAAAAGTGTTCTTTTCAACTTTCTAGTTTCTACTAATCAAAGAGTCCTGCAAAAATGTATAGTTTTAACAAAAATATTAAGCAGCCCAATTAAACATGCATATTATTGAAGAATCGTGTGACATTAAAGACTAGAGGACCTGCTGGTTAAAATTCTAATTTGCCATCACAGGAATAAATTACATTTTAAAATATTGCAAAATTAAAAAATTAAGAGACTTTTATCAGAGAAAAAGAAATCTCAATAATCTCAAATGGTCATGCATACCTTAAAATTTTAAATATGTGCTAGTATATTTAAAATGAACCTACAATAGTAAATGCTAGTTTATTAACCTTTTTAAAAATATTTTTTTTATATATGTTTATATGATCATATGCTCTGTACACCGTTTCTGGGAAACTGTATAAACCTGTTGATTTTTTTGTCAGCACTAGACTGAATCATTCCACTTTAAAAGATGACAGGAAACAAAGAAGGCCAATAAATTTAATCAGGAAATAGCTTTGTTTTTGCCAGTATGACAAAGTAAAAAGACATGTTTGCGTGTTACACATTCACAAAAGCCAGATTTTGATCTGAAAACATCTGGACTGCGCGATCACTTAGGAAGAGTGTTTTTCACAGCTGAGATTTTGCTTTCCATTCAAATGATGATGTTGCTCCCAAGAGTAGTAAACAATAGTTGTTCAAAATAGCCCTAAAGTGTTTGCAGATTTTGAGCACACACTCTGCCAACATGCTTACACACACATACACCCGCATTCAAACCAGCGCCAAGCCGGCCAAGCCTACAGGGAAACTAAGTATTCCAGCAGTGCGTTTGAAATCCACATAATGATAATCTGATAGGTCTCGAGCTCCATCTGCTCTCAATAGTCTTTTATTGTCCGTAATGAGTGGAAATCTTTGTGTCAGCGTGCCCAGCTGTGCTTCTGTCCACAGCAGGATTGCAACGCTAACCTCACATTAACCTGGAAGCTCATCTAGCTCTCTCCAGGGTGCCTACTGGGTGTCCACTACCTTACACCCTAAAAAAAAAAAAACACCAAATCCCAAGCATCCTTCACATATGAACCGAGTCACGTTCGCTTAGTTTTGGGGCAAATGCAATATTTTTTACCGCGACTCTAAACATAGCCGACTTGAGCCTATCCATCGTCACTATATGGCGCCTGCGCGAGTCTTTGTTTTTTAAATAACTTCCTTTTTCAAAATGAAGTCGTGCACATTCCATTGCCATTCTTATTTGGTAAGATCCTCTGGAGGTCATCTCGATTTACAACAAACAAGGAATAGTTGGCCATTTTTTCTGCTGAAGCATTCCTCGGAGTGCCATATTTCAAGCTGTCATCTCTCGCCCATGGAAAACTCATTCTTTCAGGCGTATTTAAAGCATCCACGTCAACGACAGGATTATGAATTTTCCTCGTGATCCTCAGTGAGCCCTAGCAGACTCAGATTGGATGATTTACGTGCTTTCACATTTGCGGTAATTGCTCTCAAATAAGTGGCTTCCTCCAGAAGTGGCCTTTCTGTGAAGTAGGGGCTCGATGGCTCGTAAAACATACCAGTGAGAGTCACTGAATGGCTAATATTTCATATCATATATACTCACTGCGGCCTTTTTTCCCCACAACAGGTTCTACCGAGGAGACTTCCACATCGACGTATGCATTAACGATTATCTGGACGTATACTGTCCCCACTACATGGAGGCCATTCCTGAGGACAGAACGGAGCGCTACGTCCTCTTCATGGTCAACTACGACGGCTACAGCTCTTGCGACCACACGGCGAAAGGTTTCAAGCGTTGGGAATGCAACAGGCCTCTCTCGCCCAACGGGCCGCTGAAGTTCTCCGAGAAGTTTCAGCTTTTCACACCATTTTCGCTGGGATTCGAATTTCGGCCAGGCAGAGAATACTACTATATCTGTGAGTATCGTGTTGATTTTTTTTCTTTTTTTGGTGCAGAAGTGATTTGTATCTCAATGATGTTTTACAGTTTCTGTATCCGAAACCAGACGCTGCGCATGTTAAATAGATTTGTTAGATTAGCTTTCGGTTTATGCGTGGAAAAAGCTGCCTTGCCTGGAAAAGGATGTTGTATTAGTGTCCTCACGGAGGATAGCGCAACTCAAGTCTTAATGGTATACTTTTAAGACAAGTATCTGATTACGAGCATTAAGGAAAGGAAGTCATTGCCAAGTATGACTTTGTTTTTCAGGAGTCTTGGCAAACAGGCTACAAGGAAAACATGAAGCTCAGGGAAAAACATCTCGGCTTTCCTCTAAAGAGTCTTTGTTACGAACTCCCGGTCTCAGCTTTCGTTTGCTCGTGAGAGGGCTCTTAAAAACAAGCATCTAAACCCATGTTTTTACAACTGGAGTCAGATCCCTACAGGGCGGGAGTGGGAAGACAAAATAAGGCACAGGAGTGGTCCGACTTCTCGGACTGCTCAGGGCCGCGATGGGTTCATTTATGCAGGCGCACGCAGGAGATGTGGAGCGTTTGATTTGGCGGAATCCGACCTGATGATCTGACAGATCTCATGGGCGCATAAAACGATGGACATGTTTTTATGAGATGTGAAAGGAAGGAATCGGAGAATGAGGAGGGGGAAGTGGTAAAAAAAGGAGATAAGTACATGGAGACTGAGAAAAAAAAAAAGCAAGATAGGAATGCACGGTACATAGCATTTAGGGGTTAGATCCCAGCAGGAGATATGGATGTTTTGCATGAATGTGGGTGTCTATCGGAGACGTTGCAACATAGTAAAATGGACTTTTTTTCCCGAAGGCCTGTGAGTAAGAATAATAGGATGGGAAACATCTCGACTGAAGTGATGGAGCTGTCAGATACCATAAAGAGTTTTACAGTTAAAGCGAGTTGGAAAACAAGGATTCGTAGCGCATATGTCTCACTCCTGTGTGACTTAGTGTCATGATTCAACTGTTACGGGTTCTCGAGAGAGGAGGAGGAGGAAGTTTCTCCATTTGTGCAGGATTATGAGGAAAGAGAACAAAATAAACAGTGTGTCAGTCTGATCAAGTTGGTGCGTAGCAGTTTAGAGTGACTGCACAATGTTATCGCAAAAAGACAGCGGATTTCTGTAACATTGATCATATCGCTACAGTTATTTTAAACTAGAAATAGAAAGCAGAAGATATTTGAATATACTGTAACACCAAGCTATTTGAATAAATTAAGAAAAATACAATATAAATTAATTATTATGTAAATATATCTGTATGCTTTAGTATTTGTGGTTTTTAACTGTTTATGATATATCATAATTTTAAGGGCAAAATTGTCTTAGAAAGCAGAAAACATTTTAATATATTTTAATACTAGGCAATTTCAATAAATTAATAAAATACATATAATTAAATAATAAAAAGTAAATCATTATGTATAAATAAAATAATAATAATGTTTTGGAAAATTACATTTGAGGTACTGTATAACATAAAATCATTTTACATATAAAATGTCTTTAGATTGTGTCTTATGATTTACATTTTAATATATTTTTTTCTGTTACTATCTGTTTAAAAATTGCTATAATTAAATTATTTGTCTTTAAAAACAGTAGTTGCTGTTTATTATATTTAATTAAATATTTATTATATATATATATATTTACATATACATAATGTAGCCAGAGGCAAAAAATGTCTTAAATTTTAGTCTATTTAATATTTGTGACAAGTTTTCCTGTATCATTTTCTTCATTAGTTTGATGTCAGCCTGTCATGATTTGGTTAGACAGAATGTCTTTGTTAGCCGGTGTGGTGGCTAATCATTCTGAGTGAGGGGTCGCTCCAGGAGAGCAGAGGGGTGACAAGCGCGGCCTCTGTGCTGTCAGTCACTGTTCTCTGCCCGCTCAGGAAGCGATCAGGGGGGATCAGAGGGCCCGGCCCCGCAGGTCAAATGTGAACATGCTCTGATGACTGCAGTTGAACTCACAATCCTGAACGGCTCAAGGCAGCATGTTTTTCCAATATGGCCGATGTGGAAGTCTGATCTTAATCTCCGAGGATAGAAATCCAATTTCAAGGGAAGGTTTTTAGTCGGCCTCTCCCTCCTGCGCAAGCGGGGCCAACGGCAGTGCAGGCTGTCTGATATGAGCCCGCTTCAAAAGCCCACGACTGCTATTTGTAGTCTAGTCCCTCCATCTTCATAATGCTGTAAGGTAAACCAGAAACATTCCCACTTTGTGCTCAAAGCAAGACCTGATTTGTAGCTTTGATAAGAATCCTGTACTTTGCGGTTTGCTTATAAGTGGTGTAGTCGCTACCTGAGCCAAAATTATTCCCAGCATTACAAAGCACTCTCAAGAATGCGCGAGAAAAGAGACTTATCTCAAAGACGGCGCATCAATCCATCTTTCCCTCATTTATCAGACTTCTCGGTTACATCGCATCTGATCTCGCAACCCATAGCTGGAATAGTGGTGTCTGGGAGGTTTATTGCCCCTGGCCGTCTGCATCTCGGGTGGATCTGGTGTCGGCCGTGTGGGAAAGGAGACGTGGATGAGCAGCCCGGGCCTTGACAGTGTAGAGTGTCTTTGAATAAGCAGGGTTGGTGTAGTTGTCTAGTCTTAATGTCTGCCAATGAGAGGTCAGTTACACGCCGCATGCTGACAGCGAGGGAATTCTGATGACTGACAGAATGAGAGTTTGTCATATAAGCCAGCCATGAAATCATCCTATAATACGACTGGGACTGTTGAT
This sequence comes from Enteromius fasciolatus, assembly GCA_032361145.1. Taxonomy (NCBI): domain Eukaryota; kingdom Metazoa; phylum Chordata; class Actinopteri; order Cypriniformes; family Cyprinidae; genus Enteromius; species Enteromius fasciolatus. The sequence continues at coordinate 1,493,171 of JAUMHR010000031.1, forward strand.
TATTGTCACAGTTTATGTTTAAAGAAATTCGGCGAGAGCCTTGAAATTAGAGACGTGTTTTTCTTGAGCATTTATGCCGTCACATTTACAGTAGTCAAGGTCCAGAATTGACACGCATCAAGTGCAATCTTTGATAAGTAAATAACTCATCAAACTTTATTTTTAAGGAACTGCAACTTAATACTTGGTTGAAGTCGAGCTGTAAGAGTAACAGACTGACCTTGAGCAAACCGTTTGCTAAAGAAAGCTTTTGTTTTGATTTTTACCTTACATAACCGACCTTCTGATCTGCAGAGCTTCATGTGGAAACACATTTGTGAAATATATCTTACTTAAAGTGAAAGCCCACACCAGAAATAAAGTTCAATTATCCTTGACTCACCAAACATGAATTTCTTCTTTCTGTGAAACAGAATGTTAAGAAAATAATAGGGCTTTGTGAAATTCATTTGAAATTGTCTAGGCTTTGTTTTAAAGGTTACATTTTTACAAATTTAATCAAAAAGCGTGTCTAATTAATTGAAATCATGAATTACTTAAATGTTTAGCAAAATACATTTTTTTTGTGTACCTCTCTCTCTCAAATTCAATTTTATTTTTTCCCAAATCTGTGTTATGCGTTAATGTTTTGGATTCCATTTTAATGGTTTTATTAAATCTTAATCATTACAGCATGTCTAGTTAATGAATTTTATTATTATATATAAAATATAATAATACAATTTTATTATGTGTGTGTGTGTTCCTTTTTTCCACAGTAATACCTTGTTGTGTATTTACATTTTTCTGGTATACAATTTCTGGTCAATAACTTTTTCTGGTAAATATATTTCTTTAAAAACTATGTTTTAATAATAATTTTACGATTAGTAGCAGTACTATAATTACAATTAATATATGTCTGTCACAGTTTCTTCAAGTTAAATTGCTTAAATAGTTAAACTGCAATAGTTTTTGTAAAAAGTAGGCAAAATTGTATTTACCAACAAGGCTAAGGAGTAAAGGATGACAGAATATTCATTTTTGTGTGAACTGTACCTTTAAACCCCTTAAGAGACAAGAAAAGGAAAATGGGGGGAAGCAAAATCATAATGGGTCAGCTTCACAATTAGCAGTTTACTCTGATCTTATACAGTACATAATGCTGTTACAAAAAAAGCTGTTGTATTGGTGTTTTTAAATAGCATATTATAAAGCTATATATTTGCAGGTGAGTGTTACCGCAGCTTTAGAATACATATTTAAGATTAGACGTATTTTATATGAGTTTACTTTGTGTAATAAAAACAGGCATAAATAATCTAAATAGAGGTTTATCCAGTGTGCAATGTTGCCACTGAAATGCAGAGTTTTTAATGTTTTTCTGCGGGTTGGCTGTGGTTTTCATCAGTCATGAACGGCTGTGTAGAACAGCAATGTTCACTCCTGCACATCTTTCATCCACAGATCCCTCTCCCACCCCACATAACCAAATGCCCACTGCGGGATGGCATCCTATTAATGTCTCTGGGCAAAAAGTTAATTTTGGACTCTGACAATGTTACATTATACTATGCTTCGTTTGCACACTCACGCTCGGCACTTATTTATTGTGGTAGTAGCCAGCGATGTACAATGGATTTGTGAAGGTGTTTCCAATCAACACTGGGATCCCGCTCCAAACTAGGCCAGACTTGAGGAATGAGACAAAAGCAATTTCACCCAAATCAAAGGAAATATGCTTGTGGGGACGTGATTAAGGGTTCACAAGCCCCCAGTATGTCAGTGTAGACAGCACATAAGCACATTGATTTAACCCAAGCTCTCCCCACAGTCACGAGGGTGTGGGGATGAGAAGAGAGACAGCAGATTAAGTGCAGCTGGAGACCCCACACAGCAGGGAATCATTGGGGGTCAAGGCTAGAAGAAGCCATGGTGCATTATGGGAATGTCTGCAAGCTCAGAGATGAGCCAGCCAGCTGATGGGGAAAAGAGTTATAATTCTTTTCTTCCGACATGTCTTTCCCTTGTTTCGTTTTCTTTCCTCTACAGGCAGCTGATCCTGTTATAGCTTCATCTTGACACTTTCATGCAGCTTTAAAGTGTTAAAAAGACAAGACAAGTCAATGACAAGACTTTTAAAAAAATGATTTATTAAAAAAGGACCTCAAAATACATAACTTAAATACAGTGTCTGTAAAGATCAGAATAAGTAATATTTGCAAAATAATGATCCACAACATTTGTACTTACAAATCAGATATACCTTTTACATAATTTTCTATAAAATTTTTCATTTAATGTCTCTAAAAATGGCCCATGCAAGAATGCGTACTTTGAATGCATGTGATGTGAATAAAGTTCATCATATATAATATATACTCAATGGGAAAGGAACAGATGAGTTGTCATGGTGATAAATATGAGATAAAAATTAGAATAAAGTCAAAATACTACGAAATTAAAGTCGAAATACAACGAGTATAATGCCTAAATTCTGGTGGCCTTTTCTCAATCCAGGTCATTTGCAGGTGCACTATACTAAATATTATAACTTTAATTTTAAATATTTAAATTCTTGAAACATTTCGACTTTATTCTCATAACATTTTGAATTTATTCTTGTAATATTTCGACTTTATTCTCGCAATATTACGACTTTATTCTCGTAATATTATGACTTTATTCTCGTAGTATTTCGACTTAAGTC